>AWUE01018444.1:0-44264 GCA_001974825.2 Corchorus olitorius | reverse complement strand
TTTTTCTTTTCTCTTTCTGGCTTGGGCCTCACCAGGCCCAAGCCTAGCCTGATAGCTGGGCTGCGCTTGGCCGGCCTAGCAAGCCCTATATCTTTTTTTTTTGTTTTTCCTGTTGGGCCTAGGCCGCTTGGGCCTAGGTCCCAACCGCTTGTGCCGCGCGGCTGCCTGGCCCAGCGCTGGCCAGGCGCCTGCGCAGGCCCATGGCCTGTTTGGCCTGCCTGACCGGCAGACTTCCTTACCTGCCGAACAGCGGGCCAAAGCCAGCCGGAATCTGGAAAATTCCAGATTCCGGTGAGGCTTCATTAGGCCAAAAATGGCCAATTGAGCCATCAATTTGCCCCATTTTCACTCCAAATTACAAAATTAAATCTTCCCAAGAACTCTAAACACCATTTCAAGCAAATCCTAAGCTTCAAGTCATCATTTAACACCAAATTAAAGGAATTTCATCAATAACATTTCAAACCCAATTTACCCAAAAGCTTTAAGTCCCACTTTTTATTCTCCATTGCTTCAAATCCGATTTATTCATGATCAAATCATCACCCATTCCTCTAAACATAAACTCAAACATAAATCATGGTTTTTAATCATCAAACCATAAATACAAAGAAGTTCTTACCATCATTCAAC
Organism: Corchorus olitorius; assembly: GCA_001974825.2. NCBI lineage: Eukaryota > Viridiplantae > Streptophyta > Magnoliopsida > Malvales > Malvaceae > Corchorus > Corchorus olitorius. The sequence goes on along the minus strand of AWUE01018444.1, from coordinate 43,631 downwards.
ATAAACTCTTTGGCTCTTCTTCTTCCTTCTTCAAGTGCCCACTTATTCCTCCAAAATCCTTTGTTTCAATTCCTAACACATAACAAGTTAAATTTCCCACCAAGAATAACTCCAAACATGAAATTTCTTATAGAATTTAATTTTATCCTTACCTTTATTAAAACCCCTTCAAAATCTCCATAAAATCCCATTATATTTATATCTAAAGAAAGAGCTTGGAAAGGAGCTTCCTTTGCTTAGCTTGCATGCTTAAGTTGGAGGATCTGTGAGGCAAAATTTAAGAGAGAGAGAGAGAGTAAGGTTCGGTTAGTTAGAGGGAGGAAATGTTTGTATTTTTGTTTGGTCGGGAAGAAGAAGAAAAAGAGAAGAGACATTTACTTATTATACCAAGGGGTTAAATTACATTTTTCCCCCTCAATTCTAATTTCCTCCAATTTGATATAAACTTCAATTTTTCTTTCAATTTGGCCCAAAAATTCTAGATTTCAATCAATTTAATCCTTGACAATACCAATTTAATTTCTAATTAAATTATAAGTTAATTCAATATTAGTTTAGGCTTCACAATATCTACATTAGATATGTGACATGTTGTTTGACACATTAAAAGCCTAGTCCCAACCGCCCATACCCTAATTTGATCATCATCGAGTTTGGCTTAAAAACCCAACTTTGTATTTTGTTCAATTAAGGACAAAAGGCGAAATTGATGAAATTGAGAGGGCTAGGATGGTGCGATTTCAACAAGGGACATACCATCATGATCATTGGCTTCCATAGATCATTCTGGTAAAATTTCATCTCATTCTGACTTAAGATGAAAAACTTATTCACGATTTTCAATTAAGGACAGTTTGGAGTGTGAAACCAATTTCACCATGAAAAAAGACACCAATTTCGACCAGAACTTTTCCCATGGTCTTCTTATGGTATTTGAACCCTATTGGTGAAATTTGGGCTTAATCCGACATTAGTCGTAACTTTTTCACGGTTTTCAATTAAGGACACCTGCTCGGAAAAGGTCAAATTGGAACTCGATATGACATCATTTGCATGAAGTCATGTTAATAATGTCATTTTATGGTAAAAGGCAAGTCAATTTCGTGCTTAGCCTATTTTTACCATTTTTTGATAACTTTTGCAATTCTTTCAATTAAGGACAGATGGCTTTCCACCCCGGTTTAGTCATTTTTTAATCCGATTTCAGTTTTGATCGAATTAAAGGCCAAGAATGGTTAGATTATGATCAATTTCGTGGCCTAAAGGATCATGTTCGAAGTTAGGTTCGTTTTGGTTACTTTGTCAGCAAATCAAGTTATAGTGCAAAACGACCAAAGCCCGGGTCAAGATGGACTACGCCAAGGATGATGGAGATTGCGCCAAGATGGTCAAGAATATGTGTTGGTCGGTTTTGATCAAGTCATGGATGATAGTCAGCGTTGAAGGTCATGTCAAAATCTCTCAGTAGCTTCCAGGATGGTTTCTTGAATCGTCGGAGAAGGAAGTCAATTAAGCAAGTCAAGTCAGATTGCAACATATACTTAGTCAGCAAGTTTGGAGCACACCGTCTACCTTGACACCAAGCCTAGGTCGCCCCCTATATATAGGGACCTCCCCTTCAGTTTTCAACACGCTTCTACAGCTACAAACTTGCTCCCCGCAAAAAACTACGCTCCGCATTTATTTTCTCTCTGGCCCTGTGCCACTTTCTGCAACAACCTTGCAAAAATCTATCTTTTTCAACACGAGCCAGCCTCGTTCTTCAATATTTCTCGATTTTAATCTCGTCTCAGGACGTTGAATCAACTCTCCGCAAGTTTTTCTTCTCTTTCAATCTCGTCTCAGGACGTTAAAACATTTGTTACATGTTTTTCCATAGGAATAATAATCAACTTGTTATTTCAATCTCTCTTTTCACCAAGAAATCTTTAAAACGTTTTACTTTTGAGGGTCAATTTGGAATCGATGATTTAAATGCTCCGCTGTGACTTTGATCCAGTTCCCGCAATTCAGTCGCTCTGATCTATTTTCTTGTGCTACGCGCACCACCAAAATGTTTCTACAACCTCTTTGTCATTTTCAGCAAAATGACTGACACACCCTACGCTGCTATTAAGTTTTTCACAAAAACACTATTCAAAGAGATTTTTGACGCAACGGTTTCCACATTTAAATTGGCCGTTGAGATGAAAATGGTACATTTCTCATAAACACCATTCAAAGCTATATAAGATTTGAAAAACATTTTATTAGAAAGGTGTAGCAATATTTTCTTTTATAATTACTTCACCTATTTGGCTGCAGTAATTATGGTTAGAGGTTGAAATTCATTTGAGAAAGGTTTCAAGTTCGAACTGTTGTATATTAGAAAATCTGATGCAACCAAATGAAGATAATGTGGAGAAGGAGAAGAAATAAAAGTGATAGACAAGACACTTCCAGGAAGTTTTCTCAAGGATAATAGTTTCCTTATTATGGTGCAAATGGACTGTTGGAAATGTTATTCCTAGGATACTTGCACAACTTCTCCAGAACACGTTATGATTTTGGAGATGTTAGAAAAATCATAACGTGTATTATGAGGAAGAATGAAGCTTGTGAGCTGATGTTAGAAAAATTATGATTTTTGTTTTTTGTTTTCATTAATTCCAATAAAATAAAGTGTATTTATAGGTTTTAAGAAATAGGTTAAAGAGGTGTGTTAAACACCCTTTAAACGAATAGACATGTCTCCAATTAGAGATGCAATCTCTCCTAGAAAGTTACATTTTCATGTTTCTGCAAATTTTGAATATGCTAAGATTTTAACACGTTATTATGATGTTCAACATGTTATTCATCAAATTTGGAATTTTCCAAAAAACTTCAACAGATTATTGAAACTTAACTTCATTCGATTGAAACAAGTCTGAAAGTTTAAACAATCTTTACAGAAAGTTCTAACATGTTGAATTTCAATTTCAATCAACTGAAATCCTCTGGTGACGATTAACGTGCTTGAAACATATTTTCTTAAGCCTATAAATACTTAACAGATTTTCCTCATTATCAAAGTATTATTAGGAAATATATAACATGTATTTATATATATGACCCTAATATACAACACCAACCTCTCCATTCCTCAAAATAGGCTTTCTTCCTACTTCTTATGTACCCAATATATATAGGGTTCATAAAAAGAAAGGTTTCCTCTGGTCATTGTAATAATCCCTCTTCCTCTTTCTAGAAAGATAAATTAAAGAGTTTTGCTACTTGACCCTCCACTTGACCTTCCTGATATGTCATTAGAAAACTTGTTATAATTTCTAAAAGCCTATTTAATAATTGTCTAAAATCAATGGATTTACCCTGTAAACTCTTCATATTTATAACTAGGGACTAAATCTTAATTTAATTTGTTATCTTAATCATTAGGAGGGTCAAACTGGAGGGTCAAAAAGAATTTTCCTAAATTAAATTGAAAATCTAAAAACTTGTCATAAAATAGAGATACAACCATGGAGTTTAATACAGATATCGACGGATATATCGAACGGATATATCAGCGGATATATCGACGGATATATCGGCGGATATATCGACGGATATATCGAGGTATCGATGAAATTCAAAAATAAGTGGTCCAAAATGCACTAAAACGACGGATATTTATAGTAAATGTTTGAATTTTGCCTTGAAATTTTGATCAATTCTTATTTACATATTTTCACATATTTTAGAGTCAAGATATGAAAAATAGAGTATTATTTTTAATATTTTTTTACTGCGAAAAGCGTATATAATATGTATAAATCAAATATACTAATTTACCTAATAAATCACTTCATTAAATGTAGAACCCAGAGTTAATTGAAACAGATATTTTGAGATGACCAAAACACAGATTTAATTGAAACAGATATTTTGAGATGACCAAAACCCAGACTTAATTGAAACAAATATTAAGTTGAAACCCAGACTTAATTGAAACAGATATTTTGACAACAATGTGACTTTTACTTTGAACAAAGTTTTGGGCCAAAAAAAAATCTGACATAGAAGTGTTGTGTCGAATACCAAAATGGGAATGTTAGGAATAATACTATTAAATAGATGACCAAAACCGGATCGGACCAAATTGTATGAATTAAAACGCTAATGTTACTTTTAATAAAACATGCGGTTATTAGTTTGAAGAAATTTTTGGGAAAAAAAACTGACATAAAATTATTGTGATCAATATCAAATTGGCAATGTCAGGAATATTACTATTTAATAAATGACCAAAAGCCATTCAAATGAAATTGTATTATATTATACCTGGGTCTATTTTAAACCAAATCACTTAAACGAAACAATTCTTCGTATCACTATTACCACACTTTTGTAGAAATGACTTCAATTGCTAATATTTTTGAAAAAATGAAATAATTCATCGAAATGTCGCTTATATTGTTAATCCTGGATTTAAAAACAAAAAAATATTTATTTAATATGGATATTTACGAATATTTATAGATATTTTACGGATATATAGAGGTATCGATAAATATCGATGAATACACGGATATATCGACGGATATCCGGTGACATTGAAATTTTTTTGGATATTTATATCGAGAAGTACAGATATCGAATATATCGACGGATATATCGAGATATCGACGGATATACAAGTAATGTGTGAATATATGTAGAACATGATGGCTCCACTTCTATCAATTTCATATCAAAGTAGTTGGTAATTGGTATAGTACGTAAAATATAATGAAATGATTTATTGGCATTTGATATGACCCCATTGCAAATTAAATGAAAGAATTAAACCCTAAAAAAGTGTTCTGGAAATGGGCCAGAATCCGCCAATGAGACCACAGTGCCCACTAGCCACCCACATTAGACTCAATTTTCTTCAAACACTCCAAGGAAAAAAAAAAAGTCTCAATTTACAATTTAATTAATAATTCAAATAACCATCTTTCAATGCATGCCAAAAGCCAAGAAAAAATTGGGTCTTAAAAAAAGGTGAAAGAAAAGAAAGAAAAAATTGGGTCAACTATTCCAAACTTTCTCTACCTCTCATTTCCTTCCTCCTACATTTTAATTTTCTTAATTTCCCTCTCAATTCTTGCTCCATACACCAGAATTTTAAGCCCAACGCGTTTAGAATATTACACAAATTGGAAGATTCTTATGTCATAGTCGACTATTAAATATTACTAATTACTTGATCAATAAAAATGTACTTCTTTTTTTAAGTTATGCCTTTGATTAATTATTATTATCTTTTTAATATTGGTAACGAACCTTTGATTGTCATTTGATGATGTACTATGATCATAATTTTATTTAAATTATATACCTTTTATTTACAATATATAGTTTTTTAGTGTTTGTTCATGTTTGGTTCAACAAAATGAACCTCTTTTGGCCCCCTTTGCCTTTTTAATCACTTTGAGAAACTTGTGTTCACATATATGAATGAAAAAAATTAGTGGTCATGTAATCTTGCTAGGAGACAATTAAAACAATTGACATGTAAAGTTTGTTTACATAGTAGTTAAATAGTACTAGTACTAAACTTTAATTTATAAAATTTCGTAACTATTGAAATTTTGAAATAGACAGCTTTAGACCAATTTTAAGGGGAGGGAAAAAAAAGGTTGGAAGACTTGACTTGAGGGCAGATTTTTAGAATAAATTGACTTCCACAATTCCACTTTCCCTATGCAATAATTTTACTTAGTAAATCTTAATAAAACATACATTTCTTTTTTGGTATTTAAGGTTATTAGAGATCGAACCCTAACTACAGGAACTAAGAATTCAACATTTTATTAACAGACCAAATGTCTGATAGCAATAATACATACATTTTTCATAGTATTTCTTTATTTTACTCGGCTCATCTCCTAATTTGAATTTAAAACCTCAGTAAACGAGTATGATCAAGCTTATATGTTTTCTTAATTTTAGCTTTCATAATTAAATAGTTTCTCATATATATATATATATATATATATATATTAGATTTGGAAAATATTGTTTCCCTCATGGATATATATACCTAAGTATTATCTTTCATAAGTGCAATTAAATAAGTGATACTAATACATAAGATAAATTTGTGTATTCTTTTATTTTTTGTAAGGTATTATTTGTGTATTTTGTTGTTCATTTATTTGTTAAATCATAACTTCTATTTTCGTCCACGAACATGTCATAATTCTTGAGATTTTCAATTGTCTTTTTTTTTTAACCATACGTTTGGAACCCCTTTCGTTATTGAATTCTTCTGAAGCCTTCCATTTTTCATAATTCGATTGGACTAGAAGTAGTGGGAAATTTCCCATGAAAACTACTTTCTCCATCTAATTGGCAAAAAACAAGACAAAAATGTAAAGACACTAGAATAGCAGTTAATTTTCCTAATGCGAAAAAATAAGAAGCTTAAAGAGGGAAATGATCTCAAAAATTCCATAGGTATACATTAAAAAAAGAAAATCAACAACGTTGAGGCAAATGCAATGACTTGTGTTTTGTTTTTACTAGGGCAAAATAGTAAGATACATATAGCATGAGGTTCCACGCAAATGGCTAATTAATTTCATTGGCCTCCACTTGCTTGCTTTGCTTTGCGTTGTGGTCCTTGCTTGTAGCCAAAATAAGAGAAAAATATATGCCTTGAAAATTTCATACTATATTTTTCTAAAGAATCAAAATCTAATTAATGATTCTACTGGTTTTGGTTTTTATACCTTCTCTCCAGTCTCCACATGGTGTGGAAGCCCACAAGTTTGGAAGCTAAGGGCCAACTGTTTTGAAGTTTTCTTCATATTCTAGTGGTCAAAAGTCAAGCTTTGTTTTTGACCCCTTCGAACCACAAGCACAAAAATTCTTACCCCCTTATTAATTTATGATGCCACTGCATTTATGCCACATTGGACTGCCTTTATGCCTTATGAATTGAATATTTAATTGCATCTTTGACATCGAAATCACATTGTAATCACTAATCAGGCTATCAAGATTCTGTTATAGAAAAGGAAGAATTTGAAATATCTAGGGCAGCAGCAAAGACTATCATTGGGTAATTATAGTTGATATTAACATTATTATATTATTATTATTAAAATAACTATAAGAAATAAAAAAATGCTATAAAAAGTTATTATTAGCTATTCATTACTCCTTCCGTCTCATATTATCTGTCCTTTTTTGGAACTTTTCTTTGTCCCAAATTATGTGTCCCATTTTGATAATCAAGACACTTTTGACTAATTTTTACCACTATTAAATGTGGAAAGGGAAACATATGTTAAGTAAAGTTGTGGTAGTATTGTAAAGTATGCATGATAAAAGTGTTATAGAGAATTTTGTGTTCGAACTAATTTTCTTAATATTTGTGATATGGTCAAAATGAACAGATAATATGGGACAAAGGGAGTATTCAACAGTACTGTTTTCGGTTTTGGTCCTTGTAAAGAAAAAATTTTGGGAAAAAAAAAAGCTTAAATAAGATTACTTACTTACTTCCTCCGTCACATATCTGTCCCTTTTTGGGACTTTTTTTTGTCCCAAATTTTCTATCTCATTTAGATAATCAAGATACTTTTGACTAATTTTTACCCCTATTAAATGTGGGAAGAGAAACACATGTTAATTAAATTTGGGGATAGTATTGTAAAGTATGGTAAAAGTTTTATAGAATTTTGTGTCCCAACCAATTTTCTTAATATTTGTGATATGGTCAAATCGGACAGATAATATGAGACGGAGGGAGTATATAGCAAACAGTAAATTTCATACACTGTTAATCCCTTATCTCTAATTAGATGTCATCCTAAGCTGTTTTACAATACATAAGAAGTATAGTTATAACATTAACATATACTCTCTCCGATCCAAAATAAGTGACACACTAAGAATATCACACATATTAAGACAATGATTAACACATCTTAAATTTAGTAAAAAAAATATTTGAAATGACATAAACACCCCAACATTTTTATCAATTACATTTATCTTCTCTCTCGTAACTCCCCATTAATTAGGGGTATATATGGGAAAAAATTACAAATTATATTGGTTTTATAAGTGTATCACCTATTTTGATCGGAGGGAGTATTAAAGTTGAAAATGAAATTACCCTTTTGTCCAGTTATAAGATACACCACATTCACCCAAGAACAAATTGTCAGGGGTATTTCGGTACTTTCATACTCGTTTTTTCGCTATTTAGGTTGGTAGTCAATGGCGTTTTGGGAACTTTGGTTAAAAGTTACTATTTATGGGTCCCACTCTCAATAAACTAATTTTTTTCTGAAATATTTCGCAAATGATCCATATACTTTTATGCTTTATGCTATTTAATCCTTCACAAATTCTTGGTTGGACGATTTAACGTTTCGGTTTTAATTCTTTTAATTTTTTTGTTTTGTTTGTCCGACCAAGGTGATTCAAGTGTCTATTTGAAGGTAATTTAATGATATACAACTTTCATGAAGTATCCAGAAACCAATTTTAATGGTTTGATTCTAAAAAATGCTTTTGAAATTTTCTTAATATTTGTGATATGGTCAAAATGAACAGATAATATGGGACAAAGGGAGTATTCAACACTGTTTTCGGTTTTGGTCCTTGTAAAGAAAAAATTTTGGAAAAAAAAAAGCTTAAATAAGATTACTTACTTACTCCCTCCGTCACATATATGTCCCTTTTTGGGGCTTTTTTTTGTCCCAAATTATCTGTCTCATTTAGACAATCAAGACACTTTTGACTAATATTTACCCCTATTAAATGTGGGAAGAGAAACACATGTTAGTTAAAGTTGGGGATAGTATTGTAAAGTATGGTAAAAGTTTTATAGAATTTTGTGTCCCAACCAATTTTCTTAATATTTGTGATATGCTCAAATCGGACAGATAATATGAGACGGAGGGAGTATATAGCAAACAATAAATTTCATACACTATTAATCCCTTATCTCTAATTAGATGTCCTCCTAAGCTATTTTACAATACATAAGAAGTATAGTTATAACATTAACATATACTCTCTCTGATCCAAAATAAGTGACACACTAAGAATATCACACATATTAAGACAATGATTAACTCATCTTAAATTTAGTAAAAAAAAATATTTGAAATGACATAAACACCCCAACATTTTTATCAATTACATTTATCTTCTCTCTCGTAACTCCCCATTAATTAGGGGTATATATGGAAAAAAATTACAAATTGTATTGGTTTTATAAGTGTATCACTTATTTTGATCGGAGGGAGTATTAAAGTTGAAAATGAAATTACCCTTTTGTCCAGCTATAAGATACACCACATTCACCCAAAAACAAATTGTCAGGGGTATTTCGGTACTTTCATACTCGTTTTTTCGCTATTTAGGTTGGTAGTCAATGGCGTTTTGGGAAATTTGATTAAAAGTTACTATTTATGGTCCCATTCTCAATAAACTAATTTTTTTCTGGAATATTTAGCAAATGATCCCTAGACTTTTATGCTTTATGCTATTTAATCCTTCACAAATTCTTGGTTGGACGATTTAACGTTTCGGCTTTAATTCTTTTAATTTTTTTGTTTTGTTTGTCCGACCAAGGTGATTCAAGTGTCTATTTAAAGGTAATTTAATGATATACAACTTTCATGAAGTATCCAGAAACCAATTTTAATGGTTTGATTCTAAAAAATGTTTCTGAAATTTTGTGGTCTCGATTGTCGGTCTTTCTAATATTGTTTAATTTTCGGTCCACTTGTCCGATTGAGGTTTTTCAAGTGTCGGTTAAAAGGTTATTATATAATCTACAACTTTCTTCAAAGGCTTGAAACCTGAATTTGATTAGTGAGTTTCGTGGAGGGTTCAAGAGGGAATTTTTATGTTTGGTCTCCATAGACAAATATTTTTTTTCGTTGGATTATTTATCAAATGATTCTCATACTTTTTAATATATTAAAGTTGAAAATGAAATTTCCCTTTTGTCTAGCTATAAGATACACCACATTCACCCAAGAACAAATTGTCAGGGGTATTTCGGTACTTTCATATTCGGTTTTTTTCGCTATTTAGGTTGGTAGCCAAGGGCATTTTGGGAACTTTGATTAAAAGTTACTATTTGTGAGTCCCATTCTCAATAAACTAATTTTTTTTGGAATATTTAGCAAATGATCTCTATACTTTTATGCTTTATGTTATTTAATCCTTTACAAATTCTTGGTTGGACGATTTAACGTTTCGGCTTTAATTCCTTTATTTTTTGTTTTGCTTATCCGATCAAGGTGATTCAAGTGTTTATTTAAAGGTAATTTAATGATCTACAACTTTCCTGAAATATTCGAAAGCCAATTTTAATGTTTTGATTCTAAAAAATGCTTTTGAAATTTTGTGGTCTCGATTGTCGGTCTTTCTAATATTGTTTAATTTTCGGTCCACTTTTCCGATTGAGGTTGTTCAAGTTTCGGTTAAAAGGTTATTGTATGATCTACAACTTTCGTCAAGGGCCTGAAACCTGAATTTGATTAATGAGTTTCGTGGAGGGTTTAAGAGGGAATTTTTATGTTTAATCTCCATAAACATATATTTTTTTGGTTCGATTATTTATCAAATGATCATCATACTTTTATACTTTATGCTATTTAATCTTTTACAATTATGGGTTGGATGATTTAACGTTTCAGCTTTTATTTTTGTATTTTTTGTTCTATTTGTTCGATTAAGGTGATTCAAGTGTCTATTAAAATGTGATAATGATCTACAACTTTCATGAAGAACTTAGAAGTCAACTTTAATGTTTTGATTCTAAACAATACTTCTGAAATTTTGTGGTTTCGATTGTCGGTCTATTTAACATTGTATAATTTTTGGCCCATTTGTCCGATTGAGGTTGTTCAAGTGTCGGATACTTACAATTATTTAATCAATTTATATATGTCATATGCTATATTACATGAGTGAAGGTCCAAAAAACTCAATTTAATAATGAACTTAATCATTGATTTCACTGAATTATGGTTAAGTTAATTTGGAATTTGGTTGGTGTTGATTATAAATATATTAATTTTGTTGTTAATGTTAATCAAGGTTGTTTTATTTATTTGTAGCTAGAAAAAAATTATCTTTTCTCCAGTAATATTTTTTCTTTTGTACAGACTTCCCATGTAATATAAGAATGTTCTAAAGTTCTATTTTCTGTCAAGTGTGTTCTCAGTCTCCCAACTTACGATAAATAAGCACTATAATTTATAGAAGCTACCTGAGCTTAAAAAAACACCAACTAAATATTTTACTTATATCCTTTTCATACTTCTGATGTTCATAGCCTATACAGAAGCTATAAAATGAATTAATCATAAAGATAATATGCAAAAATCAATTATCATTATAGGCTAATACTATATGTTCATGTCTAATTGTTCCCTTCTTTCACAACCTCGTCGCGAAGCGTGGGTCCTGTGACAAGTTTTCCTAACTTCTGAACAAATTTAAAGTTTTCTTCTATTTTTACCATTTTCTCTCCTGTCTTTCCATTCTTTATTGGGAACAAAATAAAGTTTAAAGTATATACATAAAATGTTCAGGAGAATCTAAGTGTGCTTTTAATATGATGGTTGGGAGTGGATATGCTGATGAATTAAATAGAGTTATATAGGTAAAATTTATCCTAGTTGGTTAGGGGAGGGCATTTAATTAGGGACATAAAAAACTTCTAGAAGTGAACATCTAATTAGAGGCATAAAGAGTATTTGAGTATCTAATTAATTGATACTGTGAAAAGAAGTATTGTCAAGAGTTACTATAACTTATGGTAAACTATAGACACAAATTTTTTTTTGAAAGGCAAATTGCAATAGATATTATTAAGTCATGTAAACTTGACTACAAATCCAACACAACCTTCTAAAAAGTCCAAACACAAACATGAAATAGAAAGAACACAAAACATACCATTTACAAGAACCCCAAACTATCAAACGACTAATGAGAAAAACCAACATCCAAGACAAGGAATCAACACAAACTAAGAAAAAAATCATCCAAGACAAGGCCATCCAATGGATCCAGTCAAAAACCCCATAAAAACTTACTATAATGACGATGAGCATCCATATTCCATACGACACTTGCACAATCTTTCCAAATTCCTTACTTTTTAAGATCCATATTACTCCAAAGTTCCAAGTGATGCCTTCGCGTTCCACCACAAAACAACCGTCAAGCTAACCAAACTTTAAGATTTATTGCAATCTTCCCCTTCAATATCAACCAAGGCTTGAATCATCAGTTGCGAATTATCTTGATGAAAGGATATACCGAGAGCAAAACTAACTTCCTATGTAGCCTTTACCTCCTTTAGAATTAGGTTCTGTTTGTTAAATTAAGTACTAAAAATTTAAGCACTGAATTTTTATTGCTACTGGATTTAGAACTGAATTTATAGTAAAAAACTGTTTGATAAGCTATTTAATGTGAAAGATGCCAAAAAAAAGAAGCTATTTAATGTGAAATGTAAAAAAATATTTTTATTGATATTTTTGCATGAAAATATTTTAAAAAATACATTAGTAACAACTAAAAAGGAAAGAATTATTGATAAAAGGAAAGAACCTAACATTAATGTGATTTAAATAACAAATCTTTCCTTAAATAACATTGTTGAATAGAAAAATGAGTATTGCTACTTGACCCTCCAATTTGTCTCTCCACTTGACCCTCCTGACGTGTTATTAGAAAACTTATAATAATATTTAAAACCCTATTCAATAATAGCCTAAAATCAAGAGATTTACCCTGCAAACTCTCCATATTTATAAGTAGGGGTTAAACCTGGATTTAATTTCTTACCTTAATTATTAGGGGGCTAAACTTGGATTTAATTTATTTCCTTAATTATTAGGAGGGTCAAGTTGGAGGGACAAATTGGAGGGTCAAAAAAAAGTATCCTAGAAAAAGTAACCTTAAACAATTAAACATACTTTTCATTTTGAGGAGGGATTAACTTATATCCGGTGTAAAACAACTTGTTTTACACCCTTTTCTAACTTAATTTAGGATTAATATTTTTAAAAATCAACCGTTGGATTTAATACTCTTATTGAATGGATCATGGATGTAAAATTTCAAGTCGATCCGATATCTTTATCATATCGATCAGGCTCCAACATTTTTCAATATTTTCAATATATATTTAACGGTGGAAAATATTATGCATCAAACATATAGTTAAATATTTTCAATTAACTTGAAATTCAACATACATTATCTATGTGATAAGAATTTAAGATCTAACGGTCGTGTTGAATAAATTTAAATTCTACAAAAAGATAAGAGCAAAAAAAGGGTGTAACTTATGCCGGGTGTAAGTTGACCCTCCTTTTTTTATTTTCATTGCTTTTTCATTGAAAATTTTAAATTAAGTGATTTCTGAGCCTTAATTATCAAACATATTGAAAAATTAATTCATTGAAAATTTTCATTTTCAACGATTTGAAAATTTTCAATGGTTTATCAAACAACCCCTTAGAGTGTGTTTGGATGGGGATATTCAAGAGGGAGATTCATTTGGATAGGGATTTTTTAAAATCTAAATTTAAAAAACTTGGTTTGGCAAAATTATAGTTGGGTTTTTAAATATCTTAGGAAATTGGAGAGGGACTTTTAGAGGGTCCAAAATCTCTCTCCAAAATCCATGTAATATGGTGTCTTTTTAAAAATCCTCTTCTTTTTAACTTAATCACCACATTAACTAACTTTCCTTTTTTATGAAATTTTTATATTTTTTAACTTAATTGATGAAAATGTATTTATAAAAAGATGTGTTTTCACTTCTAAATTTTATTAAAAATATATATACATTATCACAAATCTAATGATATCCATATTGCATATTTTTATTCTTCTAATATTATTTTTTATAATTAAATATATTATTTCATTTAAAAAATATGAATACCTCATAATCTACTTCTAAAAATCTTCATCCAAACTAAGATTTTTTAAAAGCTAGCATTTCAAAATGACACATTTCAAAATTCTTTCTTTTTAAAAATCTTTAAATTTTAAGAATTCCCCATCCAAACACACTCTTAATCTATTTCTACGAGCAATGTTGTCATCTAATAAGGATGTTTCTGAAATAGATTTCCGAGGGCCATTACTCCCATAAATAATGACATTAACACCATGCCACTGCTTCTTCATATTCTTCTCTCATCTTGACCTTAAGCGTAACTTCTTGAAGCTGTGATCCATTCTGGTCATCTGCTCATAAAACTACGGAGTTATTTTGTTGAAGGACCATTTGCATTTTGTTTTTTTGTAATCAAACATGATGGATAAGGGAAATTAATAAATGTGCACTAAATTCCTCACATCACTCACTAACATATGATTGGAGGTTGGGATTATATAAATCTCGAGTTTGAAATCGTGTCACAAGTTCGAGACCCTAATCCTCTAAGAGTAGCTGAAAGTCGAATTTCAAATATATGAGTAGCAATCAAATTATAAAGGAGGTGACTAAACTGTTTATTTGTTAAATCTTGAGGCAAATTGATGATAAATTGGAAAGGGCCGAAATGCATATGCCAAAGACCTGAAAAGAAGATCATTTTGTTATTCAGATAATGGGGGAGTACTACATTATTTGGAGTTGGGATCCATATCTGGCCTGGGTCCTTGATCAAATAATGATTACTACATTTACTGGTTCTACCTCTCCACAATTTTTTTTTCTTTCGGTTTCTTGGGTTTATTTCACTATCTCACTTACCATCTTCTCATTAAATTATATATATATATATATATATATAAAAAAGTTGTGAAACGCTGATTAATCTTAAACAACATCATCTCAATATTCCCAATTATAATTACATTCAATAGATCTTGTCTTCTTTCTTTTTAATTTTGAAGAACATTGTAATTTTTCCTCTGCTATATATTTTCCCCTAATATATGCCTCTATATACATATAATCTCCCTTACATGATGTTCTATATACATGTACGTAACTTCCAATTAAAAAGTATCTAAATCTAGCTATGAAACAAGCCAACAAGAAATGAAGAAGAAAAGAGGGCAGGATTCTTGGCAACCAAAAAGCCAATATTATAATGATCACAAAACTGCAATCCCAAAGCTGTTTCCGTTGCCATTCAATAAACAAAACCTAGAAGGCTTGGGCTGGAAATTTCTTCTCCTTCGTAAATCATGGCTCGATGGCTTAATCATCTGGAGGAGAAGGGCCTTGATTGAGTTTGCTTTAGCTACCGTAGATAATTCCCAGTTATTAGAGGAGACAGGAACCACCCTGGCTCGACGACGACTCGATATTCCACCTGGTCGCTTGATTGAGTTCCGGTGCTGGCTGCATCTGAATGACCCTGGGTGCGTCGTTGGTGAACATAGGCACGTCATCCGGGTTTGTGACTTTGAGTTCGACAACGACGACGACGATGCATTATTTTTTGAGGCCATGGGAATTTGGGGATGGTGTTCGAAATTTCAACCTCGTAAACAGGGGATCTGTTTGATCGTGAATTAAGAGGCTGATTTTTCTCCTTTTCGTGTGGCAAACTGAGGGGAAGTTGGAGATTATTGGGCTTTTATAAACTTGTTTGAGATTACCTTCGTAACCTTTTTCGTTATATTAGTATAGAATTTTCAACCACGCAGAAACATCCCAACGCAACCACTTGCACGAAAACAACTAATTGTGGGTGTCTTTTGGTTTTAGTTTTTGACTTTTGACTCTGCACTTGAAGTGTCATTCCGACACGCTCATACACGCACGCACACACTCAGAAGAGCAAATATTCGTGTAAAATTCATATATAAAAATAAAATCATAACAAATTATACCTTTCTCGGCTTTTTGACTAAAATTATAACAGATTTATTTTAACATGGTAATAAACATATTACTAAACAAAATCATATTAGTAACAAATTTGTTTTAACATGGTAAGAAACAGAACATTGGTTAAAGTAGAATGAAACCAATATTTTACCTGTTTACCAGCTTTGTCCTACTTTATTGCATTATGGTTTTTTTCTTGTAAGCTTTAAGGGGCAAAATTGTCATACAAATAACCATTAATTTTCTCATTCAAAATTGTATACTATATGGAATCAGTTTGGAAAGAACGAAAGGGTCTTATTCAATGTTGACTGCTAAATGCGTGAACAAATAATTAAGGAGAGAGAGAGAGAGGACAAATTTTATTCCAATTTCCAGCTAATAAAAAAGACTCGGAAAAATTCCAATGGTGGTCCATTACCATTGACATCTGGGAGTTAGAATTTTGCTATGGGCGGTTATCTGTTTCTTTCTTATATTGTTTCGTGTTCATCTGATTTCAAACTGAATTTCAATTTTTATATTCATTTTCATTTTGATCTTCCGATATATATAATCAAACTGTAAATTCTTCTTAGAGGTATATATATAAGAAAGAGTTTTATATTCAATAAATCTTTAGTGAATAGTATGACAGCTCAAGAGTCTCACTCTCCTTACTCCTTACATGACATTGCCTTAAATTTTTTAAAAGAGAAAGATCAAATATCTCATCGAAAAGCTGAAGGGTTACCTTTTTTTAGGAAACGAAGCTCTCATGACAATTATGAACTGAAGAGAGATGAAGAAAAAAAAGGGAAGATTGTTACACTTACATATAACTTTAAGATAAATTTTTTTAAAAAAAAATTAATGAAATTATCGGATTTAATTTGGCTTCACTACAAGAAAATACCGCATTTGGACCCGAAAATTGCGATGAATTTCGGTCGCAAAACAGTTTTGTTTAATATTTTTTCTCTCTGTTTAATTTGGGAGGAAGGAAGAATTTTATGCAAAATGAAACTTGATGCACCAAAAATTCTCCCTCAGATTGAGATGATTTTATACAATAAAATTTACTTAAAATAGATACAAGCTGGAGTCTCCCCAATTAGGCATATTTCCCTACTTACCAATTCCCATAAATCACACAACAAAAAAATATGTCGACGATCTGAAATACAAATGTTGAAATATACCATGTGTTAGTATTTCTCTTTTTTCAATTGTTCATTGCTTGTCGAATCATGATCAATATTATTATAAACTTAAGGTGGATATAAATTTGATAACTTTCGGAAAGAGAATCAAATTTGAGTTGAACTTGGTTTGCTTGCCTATATATATATCTTTGAAGTCGGTGGTGTGGGCCTGTGAGGTCAAATTGATTGAAGAGGCATATGAACTTAGCCCAATATTACTATATAGCTAATTGCAAGAGGCCAAAATCGCCACCCTCCCTAATCTAATGAACCTCACAAAAAACTTGACACGTCTAAAGAATTTGAGGCACACCCATTCAAATTGATAAAGACATGTTGCCAACTTTTCCAAGACAAATTTGATTTTAGGATGGGCAATTTACTAGGAAAATGTCTTAAAATCTTGTTCATGAAATGTTATATACATGACACTACAATTTCATAAGACTTGGACAAGGGGTGTTCATGATGTTTCCTAACATGGATTTGCCTTATATGATTTTGACAACAAAACCAAAAAGGAAAAAAGAATTAGCTTGTAAATTAACTTATTTTTTACTTTCACTCAAAGAGTGACAAGTGGGTTGTGTTGTGTGTAGGAGAAGTGAAGTGATATATATGGGGAAATAATCAAATTTTCTTTTAGTTTGATGTTGATTGATGGCAAGACATCTAATATTTAGTCCATTTTTTAGGTAAATATATCTTAATGGTTACTTGCCGCTTTATTTCCATTTTTTGACAAAATCTAATACGATAACTTTATTTATTACTCCACCAAAGTTTTAGTTCACCTTATAAATTGGTTATGACGGTCAAGGATGGAAATCTAGGTGTAACTAATTAATTGAATTGATTTGATTATTCATAAAAAAACACATGAAATGGTCAAAACATCGTGCTTCTTCTTTTCTTTGTTATCAGTTGAAATATGGTTATTATAACTTAATTGCAGTAGGAAATCTTAGTTATATAGAAGCAAAAAAAAAACAAACAAACTTAGGCATGTAGGGTTATATTTCTTGAATTGTCACAAACTCACAATCAAATATTCAAATTCTCACCTGAAAACATCAGAAATCTACTACCGGCCCAAAATCTAAGCCTAGACCTCTTCAATAATATAAGATGGCCGACAGAGTTCTGGGTCATTTTGGGCCTTGACACTAAGACTAGCTAGCCACTTGGTCCAAAACAAGTAAACAACCTTAATCCTATATATATTGCTTATTTAATGGAAAGCTAACAAGTTTGATTTAGTGGCAGCAACCAGGAAGCATTCTTGGACTTGATTGTGACAACTATCAAACTTAATCCTTAGCAGTTTAGTTAAAAATTACTCCATATTCAAGATCAAAATAAGAGATTTCCTTGCCAATGCCTATTAGGATGAGTGGAAGTAGTTCAATGTCCCTAAAAAAAGGTGAGGTTCAAGTTTTGTGAATAGAGAAAATAGACACTGAGAAAACTTCCCAAAATTAGGATTGGCGTAGCATGACTCCGGATTAGCTAAAACCCAATGTGGCTACCGGATACTAAGAGGATTGTGCCAAAAAAGTAAAGAGATTTCCCCACTTGTGAACAATCTGCAGCATCACATACAAGACTGAAATATTTTCCATTCCATGGGAGCAATGCCGCATTTAAGGTCTAAGACTTATTATTAGAAGTACCAAGATCGAATCTCATAATAAATAATATAAGTTACCAAGAATAAGAGTAATTTTCTGTTTACAAAAGAAAGATGCATTAGGCCAAGCGGAAATGAAAGTCATTCCATCTTGAAGAGGTTTTCAAACACTAAAATATGTCGTGCATGGATATAGACTAAGATTACACAATGGATTCAAGCCTAAGGATAGCAAACATATACATGTACAAAAATTGAGCAATGTATGATACTCAAAATATACAAGCAAATTAACACGCTGCTAATTAGGCTTGGAGGTCCTATTTGTCTAAGCCTTCTAATCTAGCATCATACTGTTTGGTATAAACGCGGTGCCTTCTCTCTCTTGCATAGATTACCCAAAATATCAATGACAGCATCACAGCAGCAGATACAATTACTAATCCAATGTAGATCCATTGACTATAGCGCCGCAGACCAGGGCAGTAATCATGGCTGACCTCTGTGAATGTATCACGCACGAAAGTGCAGTCTTGCAAATCAACGAGGAATGGACCATAGCGATATAGTGCATAACTGACATTCACCGCCGTTGACATCTGAGTGTAAAATTCAGGGGTCAGCCGTCCAGGTGTAGTGCAAGTGGAGCCTGAAACCTGGCAAGTATACTTCTGCCAAACCTGTTTGAAACAGATACAGGCAGTCATGAGAGTGTAACTCATATCTGTACATTTAGGGGGAAATGGAAAAAAAGAGGCAGTAGCAAAAAAGAAAGGCCGAGAAACTATAAAGTAAACAAAAAGAAAAGACTTTAAAGCCTCATTGATATTTCTGTCCAGCCATAATGTTATTACCGCTCCAAACAAAGCCAAAAACCACACCAAACAACTTAAAACTCGAATGTCAAAAATTGAAGTCTACAGCATTTATAATATTCCAAAAGCTGAACATTTGAGCATCAGAATGAAACGATATATTTGAAATGAAGTACAGATATAATCATACAGTTAACAAAAGAACCATATAAACATCAACTCGTAATTGATGCCATTAAGAACTTAACTAGCCTTAGTAAGTCAATCTGCCTAGGATAGGCCTTGGTGTTATTGTTTACAAATTTACTCACTGTAGTCTTTGGGATGAAATTAAGTCCTCTAGCTAACCTAAATGTTATTAACTGTTTGCTTCAGACTTGGGCTGAGATTTAAGGCAATTGAACCCAGGGGAGAGCAACTTTTGTAACGCTTGGTGTAAATGAGCTTAAAGCAACCTATTTCAACTTTGGTTCAACATGTACAGTAAATTGTGTACGTGTGCATCTAATGCATTCCTACTGATGTATGGCCAAGAAATTTCCACTTTTATTTTGAGAAAGCTACTGTGATTACCTCTGAGGCATTGTACAAGCTAACCTCACCCGGTGCACATTGTCGATCTGTGAGATTAGCATAAAACTGGTTGCAAAGAAGGGGCACCAATGGACCGGATTGATTGTAATATAAAGGTTTGGATTGCGGAGGGAAATTCTTGTTGGCAACAGTATTAAGGACACCATTCACAACATCTACAAGTTGGTAACTGACACTCTTGGTTCGTAACAAGGTCTCTTGGGCTGTGGCGTTGTCCACACAGGGAATAATGTCATCTAACGCCGTATGGGCAGTAGGATTCTGGACCCATTCATCCATTGCAACACATGCATCTCCAACCACACTGTAAAACAAGAAAGATCATTTTAATTTAAGAAGTAATATTCTATTGTAGATGTCTATAAGAAAAGTCTTGAGTGCAGTCATCCACAAAAAAAAGTATATTACTTTTAATATGTTCCCTACTCAGAGTGTGCCAGAAACTTGCCATGAGGAACACAACAGAGATGTTTATCGGCGCAATTCAAAAGAAGAAACAGAGTTGACGAAAGACATGGAGAAAGTGATTTTACATTGAAAGAGAGGATAATATCTAGCATAAAAAAGGGTGCCAGAGAAATGTTTTCTAGTCCGCAGGTTTGTGGGACTTCTATCAGTGTATAACTCGGGAGAAATATGATGCAGGTATTATATGAGATTCAAGATACTACCGGTTATTAATGAGGTCACAACGAAAATAATGCTGTATTAAATACCTAGTACCGAATGTTAGGCCAACAATTGGCCCAGAACAAGTTGATATACAGAAATTGTTTCATAACAAAGAAAAATCAGCCAAAAGACAACTGAAGACATATCTATGTCTGAGCTGGTTTCATTGCTGAGCACTTTATGGCTTAATGTTTTCTATTTTCTTTTTCCTTTTTGACATATGATATGCATCTAAAAGTTTACAACTGATTTGAACAAGCATGCCAGACTAGAAATAGAACCTTAAACATGAAGAAACATAAAAGAATGGAAAGTACTTAATAAAGTGCATATTAAAATGTTAAAAATGATAAACGGTATAAGGTATTTGATATCTTTAACAGAGAAACGGTGGAAATCAAACAGAACATACTTGTGGAGGAGATGGAATACTCCGCATAAAATAAACGTTCCAGCAACCAGAATCCACCCAAGGATTACCAGCCTGCATTCATTAATTAGAAAGTGTTTGATAAAGTTAGTGCAATTAAGTAACATAGGTTCCTTCAAGTGTTAAACCATATAACCAAAAATGCAACAATGATTCTAACTTACGTGTACACCACACACTGCAATCCAAAAATGGAGAACACTGCAGCCAGTCATCACAATAATAGCATAAAATTTAGATAATATTATTGATATTTTAATAACTTAGAATCTTAAATCAATCATCAGAATGATATAACTTACAGAATCCAAGAAACGCCAAAAATAGCATCACAGCAGCAACAATTATAAGAGCAAATCTCCTGCAGCATTTAGTGGGACATGAGTTTGATGATCTACATTCAAAGATTACTCTAATAACAAGATTCTAAGAGCTTTAACTTACATGCTATCCAAACCATGTTGAATTTTGTCTTTATTATCGCCTGTTTGAGTGGAAAGAAGGGTAGCAGCAGAGTTGATCTTCTTCTCAATATCATCAATGCTTTTTTGAATATCTGGTGACAGAACAACGGAATCCACAGTAATTTTCTTAGCTGCAGAAAGATAATCTGACAAATTCCTGAGGCTTTCAGCAGTGACATCTGCCTTATTAACAGCATAATCCAGCGTGTTTGTAGTACTAGAATGAAACTTTCCCTGACCAGTGTACAGCACAACACACCCGATACTGCAATATGATGTTAATTGATGAGTGAGTCATTATATGGTCATTTCAAACATACATATAATGAAAATTTGAAAAGAGAGAGAGTTGACTTACATTGCAGCAATCGTGAAGAGTATGAGGAAAATAAGAGATAGTGCATAAGCTATCCGAGAGTAGCCATAATTATCTAGTCGACAACAACAATGACGGATGCATATGATGAACAAGCATAGGGCAAATATCACAAACCAGGCCGCAGCAAAGACAAAGAAAGGAGCCGCCGTGTTTGCTACAGACTGCATTATTAAGCCATAGTCAAAACACAGTGGGGATTAAGTTTAAAAACTTCAACTCTATAATTATGTTAGACATATGAAAACTTGAAAACAGAGTATGAGATACCCAACCAGATTTTAAAATAAAGTTTTGGAAGACAATTCACTTCAAAAGCAAATATATTAACAGAAATAACATAGTATAAGATAGCAGAACTTAATTAAAGATGAGGCAAATGACCTATAGCAATAACAGGACTCAATGGGCTATATAGAGTTAATTACTCAGTAAACATCAAAATAAATTCTAAAAACATAAAAATAAATAAAGATATATAAACTTCTTGAAATTCATTAATAATCATATCAGAATTCATTAATAATCATATCAGAATATATTACAAAACAAGAAAATCAGCTAAAATGTGTGAAAATAACCCATGAAGAAAAAAACACATTCCCTTTCTACTAAAAAAGAAGGCGAAAAGCCTCATGAAGTAACCAAGCCAAAAGAAATCAGCCAACAAGCGCATAAAAAAAATCATAACTCCTGGCTAAAAATCCCAAAAATTCAAAAAGTCCCAAAGTGACATAAAATGGGAAAACAAATTAAAAACTAAAAAAAAATGCTATTGAAAAAGTAAAAGAAGAAGAAGAAGAAGAAGAAGAAGAAGAAGAAACTCACAGCCCAATAGTGTACATTGCTGATATTCCAACCCCCAGTGTACTTTTTAAAATGATTAAGAGGGTCCTTCCGATAAGTCCTCTTTTCAGCCAAAATCAAAGAAGAGTTGCCTCCTTCACTTCCCTCTGCAAGCTTCCTCTTTTCTATCGTTTTCCATGGTATCACTTCACTGTGCCCTCTCTCCCCAAACACAAAACTTTTATAATGCCCTTTCAGACACAATTCAAATAATAAAAGAACATCAAACCAACAAAACCCCATACATAAATTTAAAAAACCGAAACTTTCCTCAAAAAGGAAAAACATTGATACCTGGGACGTGCAAAGTTGGAACATTTGATGCTTCAGAAACCACCTCATGTCTAAAAAGAAACAAAGAGAAGAAGAAAAGAAGAAACAATGCATAAGGGTTTGATCTGAAACTTAACATTGTGGATTGTGTTTTGGGATTTTTGTTTTCTCTCTCTCCCTGTTTCTGTTTTCTCTTCTCCCCTTCTCCGATTTTTTTGGGTTATTTTTTGAAAGAGGGGAGAAAATAGATGGACTGTAAATTTTGCGAATATTAAGAGGTTGATAAAATCTAATTAAGCCTACTACAACATGCTAGCTTTACGGTTAGGAGATCAAATAAGTTGAATATAAGGTGGTGGGTCCCTTTGTATCTAATATCTTGCCTGTTTGTTTGTTTTGTATTTTTACTAAGATGCCCTTTCATTTCAAGATCTTTTACCTTTTTTCTAATAAAATACTAGTAAGTAGTAACTTTTTTTATCAGATTAGATTAGATATATAGAATTACTCCGATCATGGAACTCGATCTATTAATCTTAGAGTGGTATAAAATTCAACTTCAACCACAAAATTTTAACTTCTTTTTTTTTTATACAAACAAAATTTTAACTTCAATTAATTAAAAAAATAAAAATTCTAAAGTTACATTTATTGACTTCTTAGTCAATTTGACTCAAAATTACTAAATGAATTTCTCTCCTGATCGATTCATTCTCAATATTGTTGTCTTTACTAAAAATTGTTGTTTTTACTAAGAAATATAGCATCAGGTCTTTCCGGTATAAGGATTTAGACTTTAGTAACGGTCTCTTGTTTAAAAAAAGTTACATAATGAAATATTTTAAATTGTGGGTAATTTTTTAGGATGTCAGAAAACTAAATTAAAATCGAATTGAAATCATTTTCGAAAAAACTGAGTGAACAACGGGTTTTAGAAATTTATATGTATATATTTTTCTATTTTAGCCATTTTTACGTAAAATCAAGTTTAAGTGCTTTTGTATAGTAGAAAGTTTGATTTTGCTTTTTTGGGGAAAGGTTGTTGCTTATCTTTTTGTTTAAGAACATCTATGAACTAATCTATACCATTTTAGCAAAATAAAGAAAGTGATTTTGCATTTTGCATAGAATTTAGAATGTAAATTTACAAAAAGAAAATATTGAAAAATATATGGTAAATATGTGGAATGGTGGATTTCTTTCTCTCTTTTTTCTTTTTTGGGATTTTTTAAAGTCAATAATCCTCTTAATAAGGGCTTTTCCGTGTCATGTGGTTAAATGCAATTTGACTTTATTAAACTACATTAAACTTGTAAGGGACTCGTATGATTCATTTTCAAAAATTTATCCCAACATAACATAATGAGCCATAAATGCTTTCCAAGGTGCACATGAAAAAAACAAAAATATTTACCTATCTATTTGTAGAACACTAGAAGTAGTAATTTTTCCCTAAGAAATTTGGTTTATTCATGTTTTGATTCAATAAATCAATAATGTTAAAAATAACAATAATGAATCTGTTTGATGCTACAGTGCTACTACTACTATTTTGTTATCATATAGGCATGAACCTTTTCAAAAGAAAAACAATAGCAGACAAGTTTTATGAAAAGAAGAAAATATAGAAAAAAAAGTTGCACAAAAAAAAGTAGAAAAAAAAAATAAAAACATTCAACATTAATGCATGAATGGTAGGGCAAAAGATTTGTACTATCTTGTTTTGTTTGTTGTGACTTTGATATAAGTTCCATCCAAAAAATTCATGATCACACATTTTTTATCAAAAATCCAATTAAAATTTCCCTCTCTTTGTTAGCGTTCGTTCAATGGAAATGTGATGTTTTTGGCACATTTTTTAGATTTTTCTTCCTTCAACCGGAATTTGGAAGTAATCACTAATCATGTGTAACCAAAAAAAAGGGTAATTCTGTCTTTGCAACTTCCTTTTCATTTTTAAATTTGTTTGATGGCTTTTTTGTTGGTTTCTTTCTTGTTTTTATATTCCTTTTTCTTTAATAATATAATAAACAAACATTCTTAAGTTAAGCTTAAGCATGCTCTGGTCATTTCCTTAAACCATAATTTAAGACCCTCAAGTATTTTTAAAGCTTTTCTCATAGCAGAATTCAGAATCCATAGGCAGTAGAAAAGTGACACTTGTTAGATGAACCTATAAAAAAAATATTTTTTTTGAAAACAAACAAAAACGAAATAAGCCCACAGAGATACGATACTAACCTAATCTCAATTCTAATATTTTGCCCAAATTTATTCTTTAAATTTTGGGACCGCCATGGCAGATTTTGGAGGCATATTCACACAGCTTTGAAACAAAAAATAAAACCGTGTTTAGCTGTCCCAAAAATTATTACTAGTAAGTAATACTAACAAAATTATTTAAATGAAAGAAAGAAAATTCGGTATTTTGTCTTTTAGTTTTCTAAGCTGTCGATCATTCATTCATTTCCATCTTGGATCACAAACGTAAACGTGTATAGCATCACCATTACTCCATTTTTTTTGTTTGCCACATATATATAGTACTTAATTATTTCTCTTGAATAGCTTTCGTATTTGAACTTTAATAATCACAAGTGGTTAGAATTTGATCGGGTTTAGAGTCATGAAAGTTTGAAGTTTGGATTTTCAATGATTGTGAGTGATGGCATTATCTGGTTTTACACTTGGGGGCTAATTCTTGGAGAGTTTGAAGGCAACTTTTTACATTACTATATATACACTCCATTTTAATTTATGCTTTAATTAAAAATTAAAAAAAAAACCCTTTTTATGGGGAACACCTCATTCACTCATTAGAATCTTTAATCAAAGAGCATGACATAATACAAGAGACAACATAATATATAGTAAGAGTGGGCTAAACATAAAGTATGATGTTGAATCTATAAGTTTTCTATATTAAAATGGCTACTTGGCAAAGATATATCATGACTGTAAAAGACTATAACCATACCCCCTTCTTTTCTCTTCCTTTTCACCTTTTAATTTTTTTAAGTCGAAACTTTAACACCAATCCTTTGAACACACCAAATACTATTAAACGGAAATATGCACCCAAAAGGTCAAGTTTTTTTAATCAACTAGTACCAGTTGGTTTGGTTTTATCATTTATGTTTGTATAGCCCACGGAAAAAAGTATTTTTATATATATAATAAAATGAGAGATGCAATTAGATAGTCGCTTATAGGGTTTAGGGTACAAAGAAATTAAAAGATATTGGACCAAACAGAGAAAACGAAAGCTATATATGAACTATAAATCTCGTCATATATGGACTGGACTGACTCTAGAGAGATGAAGGTTCAAAAATGCACATGGCCAATATCCTCTTGTCTCTCCTCGCATATTGGGAGAGGGAATTTATGTGGCCATAATTGGTTGACATTTTATATATATCCTATAGTCAGTTAAATTTCTACCATCGAGTATTTGGCTTGCCAGTAGAGTGTTGAGTATGTATTTCAGTGATTATGATTCGATTTTTAGTAGACTAATAGTAGCGAAAAAGTTAAATTTGTAGTGATTATATATAAAAAATTAAGGCTATAAGGGCCATATTTATATCATCATTCATCAAAGCTTTGCAGTTTACCCTCATTTTTTGCATTAGCTTTGATGTTAATGCATACGAGCTCATTAATAAGTTTGCAGTATCTTTCAAACGGGGCTGCAAATGATCAATTTTTTTAGTTTAGCAACGATAAAGAAAATTGACATTTTTTTTCGGATTGTCATGTGGTTGTTGTAGCCTTAGCCTCACTGATCGACTTAATTATTTTAAATTTGAAGTTTTTTTTTTTCTTGAGTGTTTGACTAGCATTCTTATATGCAAAAATTAAGCAAAACAAATCATGTATACGCACCCAAATTAAGCAACCCAGATCAAGACATTAATTTATATCCATTTTTTCGGTGACAGATCAAGGAGAGGATATGATAAACAAGTTTATATCGATTTTCATCAACTGATAATTTTTATCAAAAATTGTGTTTAAAAATAAATCAAGTTTTCATTATTTTTTTAATCGTCATTTATCTGGTGTAGGTAGAGTACAATTTGTTTGGAAATTTCTTACTACTTTTGGAGGCTTTTAGTCTTCTATCGTACCAACCACAATTAAAACTTGAAGCATAATCCCAGGGCTAATGAAAATGGAAATATCAAAGCTTAAGAAGAAAAATGTTTGGTATACTCTGCCGTCTGCCCTTTGCATTAAGGGGCTCTAATTAAGGCATTTACTTGCAAAATTGACACTCTAACGTCCACACACATGAATGAACATTATTTAAGCTTCAATTTTGCCAACTAAACCCCAAATTAACTTAACTAAAATTAAAGCTATAGTAAAAGGCACTGGCTATATATATAGTTTCACCATGTTTCATGACTGATATTTTCTTGCTACATGCATGCACCAATGTGTCTTTTTTCTTTGAACAATATATCATGGAATTATATATATGATCTGTTTATAAATATAATAATGCCAGTTTAGCTGGAAATGCTGAAGAGTACTCTTCCAACATTGAAAATGCAAAGTTGGGGAAGAAAAGTGTGACTAATTTGGAATAAGAATAATCCAATGAGAAGCTTATAATTAGAGGTTTTGATTGGAGTTGGTGATGATATGATATATTTATTTTTAGATCTTAATTAATGAAAACGTAACACGGAAGCATATGGTTTTTGCTCAACACGTTTATTGGACTTTTAAGATAGGCTAATTAAAAACTATCAATTTCCTTTCACTTACCCAAGTTTAGTTTTCCTGATATCTTTTTCTTTTTAGGTTCCACAATGGAGATAATTGATGATATATTTTTTCAATAATGTATGGTCGAAAAATCAACATTTATATAAAATCTTAGGGACGTACAAGTGAACTGCCAATTAAGTACCATATATAATACAGAACCAAAAAAAAAAAGAAAAAAGAAAGAATAAAATGATTAGAAGGCTGTTGCAAATTAAATAATACTAGTGATTTATGTGATCTAGCCATGGAAACATGTGCATTGATTCTTTACATAAAGTTTGAAAGGTATTTATTTCTTTTCCTATATTTTATAATATAAATTTATTTTATTCTATGTTAAGAATATATTGTTCAGTATTAGTATTATTTACAAGAACAAAAATTAATTTAATTTGTATAGGACATAATCATGGACCAGTGACAAATTCGGAAATTGCTGCACTTTTCCTTATGTAATGACTCAATTTAAAAATAATGTATATGGAGAATTCTCTTTTTGTACCTTTTTCTTTATTCCCATACTATAGAATGTAATTTTTCCTTTCTTTCTTTTTAATTTGATGATTGAGACTTTAAGCATTCTTTGGAATATATTCTTTGTCAAATCTGATATTCCATTTGGCACATATATTGATACTTTTTATTTGCCAAATATGCATGAAAATTTCTCATTTGAGCTACTATTACATGTGAGATTGTGTAAATAAATAATTCAAAAGAGAACGATCCATGAAAAAAGTTGGTATAAAAACGAAAAGGTTGTTTAACGGTTAGGAAGTCGATTCTAAGGTTTCTGCGGGTGTGATCACGTTGAAGTTCATATGTAAGTATCACATCTCACATCACAAAGGGATGATCTGTAAAAGTGGTATATATACCTGAAAGATCCAAGAACATATAGACTTAAATTTTTGGGTTCAGATTGGTGTCCGACAGGTATATATGGGCCATGTTGGTGGGCCTCGTAATGACGAGACCGGATTACTCTCTCCTACAAATGGTATCAGAGCTAGGTCCGATTGGAGTTCGGTGGTGCGGCTGTGCTAAAAAAAATGTGGTGCACAGATGGTGCAGGGTGTGCTTAAAGTGTGAACAAGTCCAAAAAGAACGGGCCACTTAAATGGTTATTCAAGAAATATCGGGTTAGTCGCACGGGGAGAGCGGTCACACGTGAAGTCGTGAACGGGGGAGTTTGTTGGAGTTCACATGTGAGTGTCGCATCATACATCACAAAGGAATTTGCTGTAAAAGTGGCATATATACTTGAAAGATCCAAGAACACATAAGCTTAAACTTTTGGATTTAGATTGGTGTCCGACAGGTATATATGGGCCACGTTGGTGGGCCTCGTAACGACGAGACCGGGTTACTCTCTCCTACAGATCATGGTTCAAATTTGCGTAAAAATAAAGTTTTCTTACATAGACTCTTACTTGTCCACACCCTGTGTTAAGTGTAAGCATATTTTCTAATTAATCCTTAATGAAAATATGAACATAGCTTTCATGGTTGGATCTTTTATCCCAAATAAATCAACCACATACAATTATAAACAAGAATGTTAGACTATCTTTCCACAGCTCTGTGCAGAAAATCTCGAACAAGATGATTTTTCCCTTTCTGCCTTCAACTCTTATGGATGAGAAAACCCTAACTTTAATAGCCGTCAAGTATTTTGTTATATTATGAAGAGAAATGGGAGGATTCATCTCTTTATATACTAAACCCTTTAGTCCTAATCCTAATAGGAGTCTTAAATCCTTATGGGCCTCTTTAAACCTCATCTAACTAGGATTTTAAGTTCCATCAATTAAAATCCTTTAATGACAAGAAAAACCCACAAGTTATATGGGTCAAACTAATTAAATAAATCCAACATTCTCCCACTTGGCCCATATAATGACTTGAAGATTCAGTATACCTTAAGTGCACGCTTTATATTGAATTTCTAATGTCATAATCCTCTGATTGAAATGAATTAATCGGATCATGGCGATCACAAGTCTAATAACGACTTGATCCATTCAATGTATCACGTAATTAGCCCAACTCAAAATTGGCCTTTATGGAGAATAACCATAATGGAGGGAAAACTATAATCCTCAACTTTAATTGTCTTTCAAAGACACAGTTCATCATCACATAAACAATTCATGTATACAACATAATGTGGATGACAAGTGATAAACAGAAACACAAACATAAAGCTTAATTGAATTCACCAGTGTCATAACAATCCGGGCAAGTATTCTTTCAAATAAATAAATATATATATATATATATATATATATATATAAAACAAACTATAATGCTAACAAGGACTTTATCTATAATGCCCATTCGTTCAACATGGCCAATGAAAGTTTTGGGCTACAATCCTTTTGTTAACGGATCCGTTATTATCAGCTCAGTACCAATATGCTCAATAGACACCGTATGTTTCTGCAATTTTTCTTCATAGACAAATTCTTTCAAATTCATAAGGTTAGAAACTTTCGAGTATATGTCATTCTTAAGAAGATTGTTGTGAAATTATTACAGAAAATTCTCAGCGGCTTAGCTATGCCGTCAACATTTCTAAACCCTAAGATAAAGTTCCACAACAACAGTTCATGAACTGTAGCCTCAAAGCATGCTACAGATTTAGGCTCCATGGTGGAAAAAGCGATAACTTACTATTTTCCACTCTTCCATAATGTTGTTCCTCCGGCTAACAGGAACAAGTTCCAAACGTGGATTTCCTTAAGTCCACACATTCAGAATAGTCTAAATCCTAGTAAATTATCATTTCAATGTGATCTCACCTCTAATATGTGAGCACATAATCCTAGGTGGCTTGTCAGTACTTAAGAACTTTTATTGCAGCTTTCAAGTGATTTCTTTCGGGATTACTTTGATACCGACCAAACACTCATGTAATACTTATATTTGGTTGAGTACAAGTTTGAACATGCATAATACTCCCAACCACTGACGCATAGGGAATAGTTCATATAGCCTTTCATTCCAAGTCATTCCTGAAACTATTCTTGCAGAATATTTTTCCATTCTGAATCACTCTAACACTTTATCAATGCAGCTCTTCTGAGACAATCCTAACAATCCTTGTGATCTATCACAAAATGTTTCTATCCCAATCACATAGGATGCCTCACCCATATCTTTCATTCCAAAATGTTAGAGAGATGCATCTTTACATCATGTAACAAACCATCATAATTCGCAGCAAGTAAAGTGTTGTCAACATATAGGAATAACATAATGAACTAGCTCCCACTGACTTTCATGTAGATACATTGAACAATAATAATGTTTTCTACAAAACCATTTGACTTGATAGTATCAATGAACTTAAGATACCATTGACAAGAAGCTTGTTTCAATCTATATATTGACTTCTTTAACTTACACATCAGTTTTTCTTTTCTTGTGGCCGAACAACCTTATTGTTTGTCCATATAAACTTGATATTTAAAGTCACCATTTAGAAGGTCGGTATTTACATCCATTTGGTGACGCTCTAGAATTTAATGAGCCACCAAAGCTATAACAATTCTCAAAGAGTCCTTCTTTGAAATTGAAGAAAATGTCTCTTTATTCAATGTCGTACTATTTTAGCGCAATCTTTGCGACAAGTCTAGCCTTATACCTTACTATGTTGCCTTTCGAGTCTCGTTTAGTCTTGGAGATCTATTTACAACCAACTCGTTTTCAACCTTTAAGCAACTTAACTAGTTCATAGACTTTGTTGTAATGTAAAGATTTCAACTCTTCTTTCATGGCATCTAACCAGCTTTCAGAATTGTTACATTCAATGGCTTGTCTGAATGAGACTGGATCATTATCAATGCTCAAGTCATGTCACATTTGTAATACCATGATTTAATTAGAAAGTTAGGAGTATTAAAATTAAGAATTTAAGTGGGAATTATTGAGTTTAAGTTATTTTATTTTTAATTAATTAAAGTTGAAGAATTTTGATAAAGGAATTGATTTGAGGACCAAATTGATGAGAATGATAAACTAGAGGATTTAAGTGAGTGGATGGGATGATGAGGGGGTAAAATCGTCATTTTACCCCAAAACTATTTAAAGGCCAATACTTTCTCTTTTTGGACGGTTGTCTTCTTCCCCCTTTCATCAAATGTTTTTTTCTTTTCTCTAACCAACCCTCTTTCTCTTTACAAACCACCCCCAAATCTTAACCAAATTCAACATGCATTTGTGCCTTTGAATTCCCCTCACTTCCCTCATCCATTCCATGCCAAAAAGTTTATAGATTGATGGAAATTTATGGGTTTTGGATCTTGAGAAAAGGGAGCTACGGGTTAGTTAAATTTCACCAAATTTGATTAGTTTTGATTGTTATTTTTGGTTTATAAGGTGCATAAGATGAAGCTAAGATGATTATGGGTTTTGTTTTAGGATTTTTGAGTGTTTTTGATCATCTTGAAGGTTGGGTGAAGGAGGAGCTTGCTTGGTAAGTGAGTTGTTGTTTTAATTGTGGATAAGTTGTTGTTGAAGTTGATTTTTGGGCTTGAAAGTGTTTTATAAGTGTTAGAAATGGAAATTTTGAAGTTAAAATGGTGGAATTTGGTGTTTTGAGGGCTAAAATTTTTTGAAATAATTAAGGGGGTGTATTTTTGGGGTCGCCGGAATCTGGAAATTTCCAGATTCCGGCTGCCGGCGGCTGCCTGGCCGGCTAGGCAAGCCAGCAGGCCAGCGCCTGCTGGGCTAGCGCAACAGGCTGGCCCAGTCCGTGGCTGGCCTATTGGGCCAGCTGCGGCTCATGAGCCGGCTTGGCCGGTCCGAACCGGTTTGGTCGGATCAAACCAGTTTGACCCTGTCCGACCCAAAAAAAAAAGTTTACCCCTAAAGCTTAAGTCGGACCCCAAAATGACTATATTACCCCGGATGTCCAAAATTGATTATTTAAGCATAGTTGCGGGTTTATACGAGTGAAATTACCATTTTACCCTTAGTGGGTAAAAATTACTATTTTGCCCCTAGAAGTTTAATTGACCACTTAAGCATACGAATTGTACCGTTAAAATAAGGGAGATGACTTAGTGACTTTGTAAAGAAATAGTCGGCCTTTATGAATGGTCATAATAACGATTTTACCCCTAAGTGCTGGAAGATGCCGATTTAGTCACAGAAAGAGTCTTTAAACTCTTAGAACTATTCCGAAGTTAAATTAAGCTTTAGTTGGGCACGTTTATGAGTTTTTGGATTTCTAATTTTATTTTTATCTTTATTAGCATTGTTTTAATTGAGTTTTAATTCTAATGACTTTGATTTTTGGTTCCCTCCACTAGGCGACAGAGACGCCGGACGGGACGCTTGATTTGGCTCACAGAGGACGGATCTTGGGGGTATACGAGACCCCAAACTGTGAGTGGGCTTCCTTCAACGGAGAACCCGTTGAGGAAACTATTTTTATTACTGTTTTATTTACGTGTTTTATAAATGGTTTTTATTAAACTATTTTTGGGTGCATTAGCAAACCTTAAAACGATTTTGAGCAATTGAAAAGCATACGGGGACTCGTGAATTGGACGCAATCCAGGGAGTACGTATGGCTTGTTTGGGTGGCTTACTAGCTAGTACTTTGATGTATTAGGCGGACCATGGTTATCGTGTTATGGATCCACATGGTCCGTCGGCTCCAAGCCCGACACGCAAGCTAGCCGTTGGCGTGTGCATGGGAGAGCCAAACTGGGTGTGTTGCGGCCACCACGCAATGCCGGACCCAGGCCAACGTTAGGGGAACGAGCATGGTTTGTGTTTATAATATGATATGACGAAAATTCCCCTGACGGTTCCGAAGGTTGACTCGGGCCAAGGTCACTTCGGATATGATTTTATGGCAGCCCTCTTGCATGGTTTTAAACCGAGAACTGGATTTTGACACATGGGTTTGATTTTACCGATTGTTTATTTTATAAACTGGCTTTATAAATTGTTTTGGTCGTGAGTGCACCCCACCCTCTCCAGGTTCTCTTTTGAGGGTGGCTCACTCACTGGGTACATATTTTGTACTCACCTGCTATTGTTGTTGTGATTTCAGGGTCTTAGATTCGAGTTCTCCTTGTTGTGACGAGTCGGTGGCTTAGGAGACCAGTTTTCTCCGTAGAGGTACTACTCACTACGTATGGGTTCCACTGGCAGCTGTAATCTATCCGTTATTTTCTTTTATTTTATTTCCTTTTGGATTTGACTTTGTTGGTAATGCTTGATCATGCTTCCGCTGAGAGGAAAATTCTTGACTTAAATGTTCATTTCTTTGAATTTGAGCCTGAGGCTCTAATGTTAATGTTTGAATTTTGGAACTATGTTTTACATCTTATTTACTTTTGAACTGTTTATTGTTGTTTTGTTTGGCCTTGATACTGACGCTTCGCGAGACCTCGTGTGCGTGTGACGCGCGGCACGTATTACGAGGTATCATGGCGGTTGTCCGTACTCGATTCCGAGTCGGGGCGTGAGAACATTCATGCTTAAGTGAGTAAACCACATAGACTGACGAAATAGTTGGTTTTGTTTGCCTTATAGACCTCTTTAATTTTATTTATTGTGGTTTACAACTGTTTGATCATTATTGACTTGTACATCATTTAATGGTTCATCCTCACATGTTCCTCATATTTATATGGAACATCAATATCACCCTTATGTTCGTTTGTGGGCTTGATACTTGTTGTTCCAATACATTGTGTAACTACAATACAACAATAGGACACAACCTTATGGTAAACATTAGATGTAGGGTTTGAATCCCAAAGTTCTTTAATATCCACCTTTCGTGATTCTCCACTCCCAATGAACTAGCTATTCTTAATGAACCCAATATTTCCAAACTCAACTTTTCCTCATACTATGGCTAGGGCAATTAATCTATAATACTTTGACTAGTCTAGAAAGCTAATGAAATAACCATTAATGGTTATTGCATCAAACTTCTTTTCGTGTGGATTTAATAATATCCTTAATTCTGCCAGGCAACCCTAAACATGCAGGTAACTTAAACTAGGTTTCCTTCCCTCCACAATTCATAAGGTGTCTTAGGAATTGTCTTACTAGGAACCCTATTAAACAGATATGCAATAGTATTGCATGCATCCACAATGTCAAAGGCACAAAACTGTAATTTAATATACTCCTAACCATATCCATACAAGTCACAAATCCGCCTTTTTAACTACATTGATTACTTATGGTGTATTGGGCATTTTATACCATGCACATATGCCCCAACTTTCAAGAAACTTTTCAAACGGACCTGGACATTTTCCACTCTTATCATATTTACTGTAATATTCACCATTCCATGATATAGTATCAAAAGGACAACATGTGTTGGTGTGTATCAACTCAAAATAGTTGACCATTTCTTATGACTGGATTCTTTGATATGTGATTGGATTGCTTTCTCTTAATGCAATCAACACATACATCCTAGTCAACAAAATCCAATCCAATTGAGATAAGATATCACCTTTCACTAACCTCATAATCCTTTCTTTGGTTATGTCACATAATCTTTTATGCCATCAGAAAATAGAGTTTCCATTATGTACACTACACTTACAAGAGTATAGTGGTAACAAAATCTAATCCCAAGATATTGTTAGTACTTTAATAAGGTTCAATTCGATATAAACTCAAACATAATATGTACTTTCTTTCCCCAATTGAACCTTTCCTTTTGGGACAAACTTTCTTAAGGTGACAACTTCTTTTTGCAGAAGAAGTTACTCAACTCCTTATGGATTTGGCCATCAATAACCTTTAATGAGGCATTGTCTCTTTTCTTGTCCTACTGACTTGCCTTAGCTTTGTCGCTACTAGTTACTTCATAAATTGTAAAATGGATAGAGTGTTCCTTTATGTTCTTCAATCTCCCTTCCTCTGTAACCATCATGGCCTTAATTTCTTTAAAGTTCCATTTTCCTTAAATGAATTGTAATTCACAAGGAATTGACCAAATTACGGAGAAAGTGAGTTAATAATGAACTAGACCAGGAAATACTCATTTACATCCATTCCCAACAATTTTAACTTTGTTGTTTGTGTTACGTGATCATTAATGAATTATGGCCAATCAACTTCCTTGGCCATTAGCTCACCAATCAAATTCCCAACAATGGACGTTACCATTATATCCAATTGAGAATATTTTTATTTTTCTGCATAAATTTTCATGCATTAACCATCTTGGGCATTAATGGCTTAACAATTTATGTCATCATCATTTGCATCAAGTTCAATGTTAGCCTATTGGACCTTTCTCAAGCCTCACAATAAGACTTGTCATCAATTGTAATGTCCACCTTTATGGCTACTAGATTTTATCCATTATGGCTAGGTCCGAATCCATAATACCCAGATGAAACTGGATCTGTACAGACCAATCCACGTAATTCAGTCAATTGAACTTGACAACCCTATTACCAATATAGAACATATTGTTCTGTGCTGCAAACAAAGGTTAACTCTTTTATGCTTTGAGTAACTTTAATGGATTCAAACCAAATACTAACTTTAAATATGCATTTAAAGTTCACCTTTGGGTGAAATCTCAAATCCATAATCTTTTATGATGCCAACTCAAATATATAATCTTTACTAGACAATTAATCACACTCAAATAAATATGCATGTCATCTTTGGATGTACAAACATATTCACCAAGTATGTTAAATTGCCTCTTTAATTTGTCACTAATCATAAACAATGGTCCACCTTTGGGTGACCTCCTAGTGATATAATTAATGAACCTCAATTGTTCATTCCCTTTTAATGTCTATATAATCTAATAAGTCAGGCCACTTTGGTGACTAGCCGGCTCACAATACAATAGACATTTGTGTTGTGAACATTAATTGGCGAAATTATTTCTTTATAAGTCAAACAATGCCAAACCAGCTAAGTAATGCCTTTAATGTTTGACTTTACAAGCCCCATGTGTCGAAACGTTCGGGTCCGGGGAACCCTGACGAGACGACGTTGGTAAGATGGAGTCGCCACTAATCTTTTTAAAGGTGTGATTAGTCACCTAAAGGCCACCTAAGCTAAGTAAGGTCCAGAGCTTGGCAATGGACCCACTAAACCTAAGGTCCGGACTTGTAACCTTAATCTAGGTTCGAGAGTCGATTACGCTCGGGGAAGGATTAGCACCCCCGAGTCGCCCGTCAAGTGACGGTACCTCTAGTCTAACTAGATCTACTGGGTCGAAAAGAAAAGTTGGTTGCTTTTAGTCCTAATCTTGATTATTAAAAGGGTTATATAAAGAAAAATAAAACCATTTTTTGGAACCGATGTCGAGAATTCGAAGAATATAATCGAACACCGTCGATTAATTCTATTACGATTCTCTTTCACTGTTTGCTCTCTTTTTGATCCTTTTCTCTTCGAAAAGGAAATTTTGAAAATGCTGTGACAAAATCTTTTTACCATTTGATTTTTCTAAAAAAAACTTACCAATTTTATTTGTTTCCAAAATCTTCTTTTGGGAACCTTTATTTTCCAAAACCCTCTTTTGGAATTATCCAAACTTCTTTTATTTTCCAAAATCTTCTTTTGGGATTTTACTTAAAAACGATTCCTTTTTTAAAAATGTTTACCTTGAAATCTCTTGATTTGCCAATTTCTTAGTTTTGAAAATCAAATAAGAGAGCATGATTTGAAAACCTTTTTGAAAATGCTTTTATAATCTCTTTTAGTCTTTTTCTTTTTTGATTTTGATTTTTTCTATCTCTATATCAATGCATGTATGCAAATGATGAATGCAAAGTCCGATTATTTAAGTTAACTCGCGTAACCCGAGTTTTTGAAAGCACTTCCCGGGATATATGCCCGGAACCCCGATGCATCCCGAAAAGAGCCGTCTCATCCTCAGAGACATTCAGTGGCCCCGAAAACTCGATCACTCACTGAATGCCTCTTCTTCGGAGGGGTTACGGTTATCAACTGAATTAAAGGTGGCATGAAATGCAAGCAGATATATTCAATGACAGATAAGTATGACATGCATGCAGCTAATTAATACTACTCTAAATTACTAAATTATTACAAACCAAGGCCAAACCCGGCCAATTAATAAGTTAACTATAACTAAAGAAAGAAAATAAGACTTATGAGCCGGACTGGGCTTGCTGGGGACTTTTCTGCACACTAAAGAAAAATGATCAGTAACATTCAGGCAATAACACGCAATTTGTACCATATCAAGGCAAATCAAAGATCTAAATTGACCAAGTGATAATCATCATTCCAAAAATTCTTAATTACTTTTTAAGCCAATCTTTATTTGTGAAAATTAGGTCTTAATTCCAAGTTAAATTTCCTTAAAATTGAAATTAGCCCAAAGTGTCTTACATATCATCCTTAAGCTAATTTCAATCAAAGAAAATCTTTACTTTAAATTAAGACCCCATTTCCCAAACCAAAATTAACTCAAGTAATTAATTTTCTATTTTCATTTTGGGCAAACAAGCATATCCACACATGAATCTCAAGAGTTCAAAATAAAAGCAATTTAATCAACAATTCTTAAAGCTAGACTAAAAGATCATATTTTTCACTTTTTTCTAAGTCGACTTAAACATCAAAATTCAAACTTTGGCATCACACACTTAAATTAACCAAAAGACTCAGCCTTCATACCATAAACACCCAAAAATCATGCTTTTTCAAGTCAAAAAATTGCAAATCACTTAACAACAACCAATTAAAGAAAATTCAATTTTTGGGTTAAAGATCCCAACTTTAAGCAATCTATGGTCAATTAACCTAAACTCCACACAAAAAGGGTAATTTATTTCAAATCATCCAAGATTTTAACTCTAGAAATCAAAAGCTAGGATTTTTAGAACATACATGAGAGCTCAAGTAGCTAAAAACTCAGATTTAACATCTTTACAAGAGAGGGAGTCAAAACAAGTTTCAATTTAAAGTACTCACACCCAAACAAGCCTTAAATTGCAGAAATCAAGTATAACCAGTCCCAAATCACAGCAATCAAGTAATATCAGTCCCAAATTAATAAAAAACGACAATTTCCAGGCTAAAATAGCACAAATCACAAAAAAATGAGCTAAATTGAAAAGAAAGGGAAATTGCCTTCACCAAAACGGCGTCGTTTTGGTTGTGAAGGACTTATAACCCTAAATCTTTCCCCTTTTCTTCCCCGCGCCTTCCTTCTTCCTTTTCTTTTCAGCAACTCTTCTCTTCCTCGACCCTTTTTCTCACGAACCCTCGCTTCACTTTCTTGCTAGATCTGGGCAAAGCCGTTTCTTTCTCACCAAAATAGCATCGAATTCATGACACCCCTTTTCTAGAACCCGAAACCCCTCCAACGATTTGAAGAACCATGTTCAACTTTGGGTTTCAAGAGGGAAATCTCAGGCTCGGTTGTCGAAACGTTCGGGTCCGGGGAACCCTGCCGAGACGACGTTGGAAAAGGAGTCGCCACTAATCAAAATTCTAAGGTGTGATTAGTCACCTAGATGCCACCTAAGCTAAAGAAGGTCCAGAGCTTGGCAATGGACCCACTAAACCTAAGGTCCGGTCTTGTAACCTGAATCTAGGTTCGGGAGTCGATTACGCTCGGGGAAGGATTAGCACCCCCGAGTCGCCCGTCAAGTGACGGTACCTCTAGTCTAACTAGATCTATTGGGTCGAAAAGAAAAGTTGGTTACTTTTAGTCCTGATCTTGATTACTAAAAAAGGGTTATAAAAAGAAAATAAAAAACCATTTTTTGGAACCGATGTCGAGAATTCGAAGAATGTAATCGAACACCGTCGATCAATTCTGTCTCGATTCTCTTTCACTGTTTGTTCTCTTGTTGAGTCCTCCGCACCGGCAAGAAATTTTGAAAAGGCTATGACAAAATCTTTTTCCATTTTTGAGTTTGAAAAAAACTTGATCAATTTTGTTAATTTCCAAAATCTTCTTTTGAGTTGCTTAATTAAAAACATTCTTTCTTTTGAAAATGCTTACCTTGAAAACTCTTAAATTACCCATTTCTTAATTTTGAAAATCAAATAAGAGAACATGGTTTGAGGAAAAAACCTTTTTTGAAAACACCTTTTATTGCTTCTTTTGATTTTCTGATTTTCACTTTTTTTGGATTTTCTTTTTCTTTCTCTAAATTAATGCATGTATGCAAATGATGAATGCAAAGTCCAATTATTAAAGTCAACTCGCGTAACCCGAGTTTTTGAAAGCACTTCCCGGGATATATGCTCGGAGCCCCGATGCATCCCGAGAAGAGCTGTCTCATCCTCGGAGATATTCAGTGGCCCCGAAAACTCGACCACACACTGAATGCCCCTTCTTCGGAAGGGTTACGGTCATTAACTGAATTAAAGTGGTATGATATGCAGACAGATATAATCAATGTCAGGTAAGTATGATATGCATGCAATTAAATTCTACTTTATCTCTACTCTAATTACTAAATTATTACAAACCAGGGCCTAATTAAATAGAAATTAAACTAACAAAGAATAAAATTGAAAGAAATTAAAGCTTCAGGGCCAAGTTGGACAAATCGGAGACTTTTCTGCACATCAAGTAAAAGATTAGCAAAATTCAGGGAGCAAAGAGCAATTTGCAAATTAATAATATGAAGAAGCAATAACTATTGAATTTGAAATGTGAATGCACATGAAAATGATCCAACTTTCTTTTCTCTTTTACTAACTTATTGACAAATGAACTAAACTATTTAAACTGATTCTAGAATTCAATTCTTTTGCCAATTTATTGAGAATTAAACTAAATTACTAATCCACTTAACTATTTAGGAAATTAAACTAAACTATGACATGAATCAAATACCCAATTGCACAATTTTAACATAATATCTAAAATTAGGGACCAAATGGAATGAAACCACCCAAATAAAGACAAATAAGGGCCAAATTGAATCAAATAGTAAATGAAATACTAAATTAGGGACTAAATTGAAGAAGGAAAAAAAACTTGCCTAATTCAAACGGTGTCGTTTTGGTGAATATAATACGACACTATATAAACGCCCCTTCTTCTCTCTCCTTCCTCCTCTTCTTCTACCTTAACCCGAACCCTAGGTTCTCTCTACCAGCGCCGTCACCTCCTGTTTCTTCCTTTAATAGCAGCGCCGCTGCCTCCTTAATGCCTCCGCCATTTCCATCGTATTGGAGCCTCCAATCACCACCAAACTTCACCGAAACATCTACTTTTTTCTTCCTCAACTCCAATCCAAAACCGAATCTTCAACGACTTCTCTTCTTTATTCGAATCCTTAGACTACCCGAAACTAAAAGCTTTCCACCGAATTGATTGCACTGAACACCTTCAAAGTCTCTGCCTTTTCTTTCCTTACTCTTGTCTAACGAAAAAACCTAAACCCAACCGAGAAAACCCAAACTAAACTTCCCGAAGCCCTTGATTCCTGGCGGCGCCACTCCTTGTCACAACTTACAATTTGAACTTCTCTCTCCGTACTTCCAAGTTCCCCCATACCTATTGAGCAAAATAAAACCCAAATCCCGGATTCCCCAAATCAAGTAACCCTAAAATAGAAACTTCATGGAGGTCAAAAAGCTCAACATGGTTAAAGATTCAAGGTTCATACCCGAGGTAGGCCATCATTAGCACTCTCATAGTCTCTTTTTTTTTTGTATGCTTTAGAAGGCAGTGATTAAATCTGGATGAGAGAGTACCGAGAAGGGTTTTTTTTGTTCTATCGTTTTCCCTGTGAGAAGATGGAAGAATTTGAGAGAGAGAGAGAGAGGGAACAAGGTTGGGAGATTGTTCTTTTCGAGAGAGAGTCCAAAAAACCGAGAGTTGTTGTGTCAGGAAGGGAGCGATTGAGGGTGTTCTTGGTGAGAGGCGTAAATTGAATGTG
Organism: Corchorus olitorius; assembly: GCA_001974825.2. Taxonomy (NCBI): domain Eukaryota; kingdom Viridiplantae; phylum Streptophyta; class Magnoliopsida; order Malvales; family Malvaceae; genus Corchorus; species Corchorus olitorius. Next base: position 1,808 of record AWUE01018444.1, on the reverse strand, counting down.
TGTGTGATTTTTTTTGTGGATGAGTGTAAGAGCTTAAGGATTTTTCGGTGTGGATTATCTGGGAGGATTTTTAGTGTAGAGTGTTTTTTGTGGGTATGGTGGAGAGCCGAGAGATGGAGAGCGGTGTGAGCAGTGTGTATATCGAGAGATGAGAAGAGAGAGAGAATTCAGATGGGTTGTGTGGGGTTGAGAATGGGAGAGTGGATTCGTGTCTGGAATCAGAGAGGGAAGATGAGAGTAAGGTTGTTGAGAAGGGGACTGTGAAGAGTATCGGAAGAGAAAATTTTTTTTTGAGGGAGACGAGAGATGAGTCTCCAGGAAGATCCTCCTGAATTTTCTTTTCATCCCCCTCCTCCTCTTCTCTCCTTTTCCTATCTTTAGCCCCTAACCGCTTTTGTTTTCTTGTGAGCAGGTATATGGAAAGGATCAGGATGGAGGTGAGTCCTGTTGAGCTGGCATGGTAACTATTTCTCTCTGTAAGTATTTTAGATGCCTATAATTTGCTAACTGCTTCTTGTTAAAACCAAAAGGGAAATGCAACATGGGACTGAAGTTTGAACTTATTGCAACTTCATGGCTTTGGGGTTTCTTTGCTTTGAATTTTCTTTGTTTATGCTCTGTTTGGCTCATGAAAAATCATCTTGTGTGTGCCCTGTTTTGAGCCTGTTGAGTATTTGTGAATGGAATTGATGTTAGGCAGTGATTGAAGTGTCATTTGAGCCTGTTGATGCCATTTTCTGTTTCTAAGCCTTGCCTTGCGTGTCTGCAGGTTGTCCAACCAAGACTGTCTTGAGCTCGTTTGAAGTCATTTCGACCCTGTGAAATAGAGAAGAGAAGCAAGGAGGAGGGAGGTCCTAAGGAATGCAGGATGCAGAAAGAAACAATGCCACTGAATTTTTTTGTAATAAACACCAAATGTAGAAAGTAACACCCTTTTTTTCGTAGAGAAGAAAATATAACTACTCTTTATAGTATTTTGTAACGGGACAAAAGGGAAATGGGCCTCGGCCCAGTATGACCCAAAACTAACATCCAAAAAGTAAAAGACATACTTAAGCAAGAAGGCCCAAAGCAAAGACCCAAAAGTCCAAGGTCCCACTATGATCTAAAAACAAATGATTAATAAGAAAGAATTGGCCTAAATTGTGCAGAAACATACCTATTGAATTAAACATGTTATGCAAGATGCTAATTTTAATGAGATATGTGGGACAATGCCGATAATAATAACAATGGAAAATATTTTTTGGGGTTTTTCTTTTGTACTTTGAATGCAATCTTGTATAAACTAAATGCTAGCAAAAAGCTAATCTACCAAGATTATGAATTAACAATTGACCAAAAAGGATTTTAATGCAAATTAATGGAATGTCTACTAATTGCTAAATTGAGGATTTAATTAACCAATGAAATAGATAGAGCTTAAGCTACATGATTGACATGCAATAATGCTAAATTACTAAATGAAACTAAGACATGAAATATGTAAAATACCAAATGCTCATACTGTATTTTTTTATTTTTCTAACGCAATCTAGATGACTAAAAATGAATTAGTTAATCTCAATTAAATGTGAACTTAAAATGACTAAAATGCCCCTGAATATGCAAATGACTAAAATGCCCCTGGAACGTGAAAAATGACCAAAATACCCCTGGGTTTTTAAAAATGACCAAAATTCCCTTAGGTGATCCTAATGTCAATTAAGTAACAAATTGATTTGAATAAAGGATATAGGACAAAAATGGGTGTCTACAGCTGCCCCTCTTTGTGCGCTTTCTAACTATCGAGAAGTGTGCAAAGAAGT
>AWUE01018443.1:0-15887 GCA_001974825.2 Corchorus olitorius | reverse complement strand
GCTTTGAATTTTCTCTGTTGATGCTCTGTTTGGCTCGTGAAAAATCATCTTGTGTGTGCCCTGTTTTGAGCCTGTTGAGTATTTGTGAATGGAATTGATGTTAGGCAGTGATTGAAGTGTCATTTGAGCCTGTTGATGCCATTTTCTGTTTCTAAGCCTTGCCTTGTGTGTCTGCAGGTTGTCCAACCAAGACTGTCTTGAGCTCGTTTGAAGTCATTTCGACCCTGTGAAATAGAGAAGAGAAGCAAGGAGGAGGGAGGTCCTAAGGAATGCAGGATGCAAGAAAAGAAACAATGCCACTGTATTTTTTTTGTAATAAACACCAAATGTAGAAAGTAACACCCTTTTTTTCGTAGAGAAGAAAATATAACTACTCTTTATAGTATTTTGTAACGGGACAAAAGGGAAATGGGCCTCGGCCCAGTATGACCCAAAACTAACATCCAAAAAGTAAAAGAAATACTTAAGCAAGAAGGCCCAAAGCAAAGACCCAAAAGTCCAAGGTCCCACTATGATCTAAAAACAAATGATTAATAAGAAAGAATTGGCCTAAATTGTGCAGAAACATACCTATTGAATTAAACATGTTATGCAAGATGCAATTTTAATGAGATATGTGGGACAATGCCGATAATAATAACAATGGAAAATATTTTTTGGGGTTTTTCTTTTGTACTTTGAATGCAATCTTGTATAAACTAAATGCTAGCAAAAAGCTAATCTACCAAGATTATGAATTAACAATTGACCAAAAAGGATTTTAATGCAAATTAATGGAATGTCTACTAATTGCTAAATTGAGGATTTAATTAACCAATGAAATAGATAGAGCTTAAGCTACATGATTGACATGCAATAATGCTAAATTACTAAATGAAACTAAGACATGAAATATGTAAAATACCAAATGCTCATACTGTATTTTTTATTTTTCTAACGCAATCTAGATGACTAAAAATGAATTAGTTAATCTCAATCAAATGTGAACTTAAAATGACTAAAATGCCCCTGAATATGCAAATGACTAAAATGCCCCTGGAACGTGAAAAATGACCAAAATACCCCTGGGTTTTTTAAAAATGACCAAAATTCCCCTAGGTGATCCTAATGTCAATTAAGCAACAAATTGATTTGAATAAAGGATATAGGACAAAAATGGGTGTCTACAGCGGTTTAGGGTTTTTGTGAAGAAAAGAAGAAGAAAGAAAGAGACAAAGAAGGAGCTTCTGTGTATGGTTCAATCGGTGTGTGTATGGTGAGTTGAGAATATACTTTTTTATCGAAGAGGGAATGCGTGAAAAAGAGATCAATTTCTTTGTGTTTGAAAAAAGAAATAGTGGCAGCTTTTCTGCAGTCAAGAGAGCTTTTTTTAGTGAGGATCTCGTTTTTTTGTGTGTGTGTAGCCGAAAAAAGGAATCAGGGGGTAGTATCATGTAGGAGAGGGAGGGTGATTTTGAGAGGGTAGCTGGCAGATAAGATTTGAGAGCCAGCGAGGAAAAAAATCCTGTGTGGGAAGGTTCTAGGGGTTTTCTGTTGAGAGAGAGAGCCAATTTCCATTTTTTTTTATTTCCATCTCCTTCCTCTAACCAATTTTGTCTTTTCCAGGTTCATTCACTGAATCCATTTGTGTGCACGTGTGGAGGTGAAATGGAGTGAGTTGGCAGGGGAATGAGCAACCGGGTGAGTCTCTAAATTTTCTCTCTCTATAACTGCTTGGACTTTCAATGTGACTATGTGATGGGAAAGTGAACCTTAGCTGTTTTTGATTTTATGAATGCCAAATGAATTACCAAATCAAGCCATGTTGATGTGTCCTATTATGCTCATATAATGCAGAATTTGTGACTTGCTGACCTTGTCATCAACAGTTCCTAATTGTAATGTATTTGGATGCCACTTTCCCACACATATTCGACCTCATATACCTGTTGAAATTTGTTCATTGAATTCCCAAACTTTGGTGCTTACATTGCTGTTGCATATTGAGGTCCCTGGATTCTCCTGTCTTTTGTTGTGCTGCATTAGAAATTAGTTTCTAGGATGCCTTTTAGTTCCCACTGTTATCCAAATGCTTCTACTTGCCACTCGTGCTGTATTTTACCTTGACTCCACCTCACTTTGAACTGTTATCGCGTAGATTCTTCTTGCTTTTCTTGCTTATTGTTTTGCCCTGCTGAACTTGATGATCGAATGATTGCTGAATGGTTTTTGTTCAATGCCTTGGAATAAGATGAATGCCATATGCCTGCTGATTTGACCTTTTTGATTTGATGATCACTTGCACTTATCTCCTGCATGTATCTGCTTGCTGACTTCATTGCTAAATATTTGCTTAATTGGCTTTTTGTTTGCACTGTTGGTACGAACCTCACTTATCCTGTTATGCTTCATTGTCTTGGGATCCTCGTGGCTTTGATGGGTTGATGAGGCCTTGAATTCAATCTTGGCCCTCTCAATCCCTAAAGCCTATAGACAAATCTCCCCAGGCTTGTGCACTCCAACTTTTGTATGTTTGCTGTGATTCTGCATGGTTCTGTGCTTTCTATCTTGGCCATCATCTTTCTGTTTTGTGTGATGATTCCTGCTGATCTCTGTCCTTATGTTTTTCTGCCACCTACCTGTTGATTTATTGTTGCTTGATCTCTTTTAGTGGAGTATTAAGGCATGTTCACCAACTAATGGTGCATGTGCCTTAAGTCCTGGGGGAACATTCCATCTCTGCATATAAAGTGAATTGGCACTGGTTGTTGCATTTTGCACCTAGTTCTTCTGCAGGTTGTGCACTTTTCCCCTTTTTTACAGCTCAGTTCTTTGGAGGATGAGGGCTTAATGTGTCTCAAAATCAACTTGCTGGGATGAAAGAAAGAAAAGGAACAAGGACAATGGAGCTACAAGTAATGCAAGCACCTCCCTGTATATGTAAAAAGATGTAATATGCAAGCTATTATTCTATTTGTAATATATGTAAATTTAGCAAATGGATATATAATAAAGACCATAAACCCTCTTTTTTTACTTCCTCTTTTTTGAATTTTTGCATTTTTGGGTGCCATCAAATATATTGTATACAATGCTAAAACTCAAAATAATGCATGAGGCCTAACCAAACCACCAATTCGGACCTACATGGAATATGCAAATGCCTTCTAAAAGTGGAGCATGTTCATACCCTAAATGCTACTGAAAAACAAATTTTGCTTCTTCTTACCAGTGACAACTAGTGTTAAAACAATGAAGGATTAACAAATGAGCTATCTTATCAAAAAGCTAACTATGAACTAGTAAATGACCATTATGCCGCCTATGTAAATTAAGAATATAAAATCATATTAAAATGCAACTACTGAATGCAATTTAGGCTTTAAAATATGCAAAAAAGAAAGGTGCTCATACCAAGATTTTTTGTTTTTCAAATGCAATCTAGAGGACTAAGAATGAATTAATTGATAAAAGTTGAAAGTACACTTGAAATGACCAAAAAGCCCCCTGGACATGAAAAATGACCAAAATGCCCATGGACATGGAAAATGACCAAAATGCCCCTGGACCTGAAAAAATGACCAAAATGCCCCTGGACATGAAAAATGACCAAAATGAGAAGTAGAGTGATTTGATCTAAAGAATACCAGACAAAAAAGGGGTGTCTACACCATGTCTTTAAATTGTTGTACTATATCAACATCAATGACATGATCAATTGAATATCTAAATTCTTTTCAAACAAGGCCACTTTGGTGACTAACTAATTCTCCCTTTCATTAGACACTTAATTATGCATCCTTAATATCCCAAAATATTATACTTTGATATGAGAAAATAATTAAACATCTTTAATATCCCAAATATAATCCTTAATGGGAAACAATAACAAATATGCATGTAATTTTCCTTCACATAAATGAATTTAATCAACAAATTAAGGAACTATCACCACCGTTAGATACATGCATTAGTTATCAATATGTCTTACATGCCAACCACTCTTCTAGCCAATTTAAACAACATGATATGGCTTTCTATTATGCACCAGATTAACTAAGCAAAATATTCAAATTATATGCTTGATCAAATGTATATATCATTACATATATAAACGAACCAAAGCAATAGAATATTCGGCAATTAATATGGCAGAGGGCAAAATTCAATTTTAATTCATTCAATCACCGATTCAAGTAATCAATTAATAGCAAAAAAATTGAATCTACTTTCAGCTTTGAATTTTGTTATGCATGCACATGATGAACAATCGGATTCCAAAAGAAATTGATTTCCAAAATCGATATATGACATCGCTAAACAAAATAGAAAGTTGACATAATAGTTTTGCAATTTTTAACGACAAATCAATAATAAATTGCATATTTATCATGCGATAAATTTAGGCTAATTGCTCAATTAAGGGCAAAACGTTTCTGGTTCGGCCTAATTTGGGGTAGAAGCTTTCAATTCGGTCTATTTGGGGCAAAACGTTACCAATTCGCGCCAATTAGGGGCAGACCGTCAATGTGGGGCAGAATCTTTTGGAGAGTGAAAGAAACGCGCCGTTATAAGTAATGGACGCCGTTAAGTCAATAAAAAAATATTTTTTAATTATTAAAAAGTAATTTCGAGAATTACTTAAAAATTAAAAAAACGAAAATTAAAAAGTAAAAAAAAGAAAAATTGGCTTTAAAACGTTGAGAAAAGAAGTCTAGGTCAACAAAAATTCCATTGAAGCATAAGTTCAGTGATAACAATGGAGGATTTGGGCGATTTCATCTCCAGCATAAATCAAGATTCGTCTTTGAGACCTGTAATCATGTGCATTAATCATTACAAAGTTGTTCTGGCTATATATATAGATAAATTGCACTTATTAGTATTTTGCTTACATTTAAGGCGTTGAGAGAGTTTTAGGGCCAAATCCTGCAAAGACAAATTGTGGATAGATTGCTTCGCCAATGAAGAAAGACTGCAAATTTTCATGAAATCAGTTAAATTAAACCCAGTTTCAACAACTTTCTTATTTTGGATCTAAACAATTGAGCATTATTATACCTGGAAAGTACCTAATTGTAAATTGTCAGGATCAATGCTGCAAATCATGTGAAGCCACTGTCCCTCTCCTGGGTTTAAAATGTAGCTGGGATCATAAACACGTCTCCAATCTTAAGTCTCCTTTCCACCATCTCATCTTTGAAAATGCACCCCACTCTGGCTTCCCCTGCATCCCATCAGGCTCAGCACGTTACTCAGAATGATCTGTTTCACTTTAACAATGTAAAAAGAAATAAAATAAAAAAGTGAAAATTCGACATACCGGTGCGAACAAAGAGAATCAAGGTGGAATCAAGATACTTAGGGATGAAAAGGGTATTACCCAACATAAATCCATCTCTAGGCTTTTACCCAAAAATTGATTTAAAAAGTTGCACCAAACCCCAATCTTCTTCTATCGTTTCTGAAGATCCCAATTCAACAACCCCAAAGGAAGTCGAAAGGTAGACTAAAGTCTGAATCCCTCGCGTACGAGCATCTTTAACTCGCTCACATTCGTACAATTGAAACTGCTCATCTCCACTCAACCAAACGTAAGAGCCTGACCCAAAAGCCCTCCCAAGAATCCCATCACCAGCAGCGAAAGATCGAGTCATCGATACAGTGTAATACCACTCGTAGTCACTTTGGACGGCTGGGAATTCATTGATTTCAGGCGAGACGGAACTGAAGAAGAAAAGAGAATTTTTCTTTTTTGAACGGTAGAGAAAAATGAAGAGATGAAGAAGAGAACCCTAACACCCAAACTCATAAACCCGAATCAAAACGCCACGTTTTTTATTAGGGAAATTGATTTATTTTTTTCCCTTCTATGGTTAAATTAAATGAATTTAATTTTAAATAAATTTAATTTTATTTCAAAATTTAAGTGCCACGTGTCGTCCTGATATGCATTTACGCGCCCCCTATATGCGTGAAACATACGCCCCGTCTAATCTGACGGTCTACCCGTAATTGACACGAATTGCTAACGTTTTGCCCCAAATAGACCAAATTGAAAACTTCTGCCCCAAATTAGACCGAACCAGAAACGTTTTGCCCTTAATTGAGCAATTAGCCATAAATTTACGAAGCGGAAGCAATAAACTTTGATGTGTTCTTTAGACTTTCAAGAATACGAATATAATCCATTTCTAATGGTAATTTTTTGGGTTTATAACCAAGCTCTTGATACCAATTTTAAGCATATTTTTTAATTAATCCTTAATGAAAATATGAACATAGCTTTCATGTTTGGATCTTTTATACCGAATAAACCAACCAAATACAATTATAAACAAGAGTGTTAGACAACATACCTTTCCATAGCTCTGTCCAGAAAATCTCGAACAAGATGATTTTTCCCTTTCTGCCTTCAACTCTTATGGCTTATCTGATAGATGAGAAAACCCTAACTTTAATAAGCGTCAAGAATTTGTTATGTTATGAAGAGAAAGGGGAAGGTTCATCTCTTTATATACTAAACCCTTTAGGTCCTAATTCTAGGAGTCTTAAATCCTTATGGATCTCTTTAAGTCTTATCTTGTTGTAACTTCGGATATCCCATGAATAACCAAACAAATAATTAAAGCGGAAAACAACAAAGCAAATTTTCTTGTGAACCTATGCCACAAATCTCCACTATCAAATCAATCAATTACAATCACTAATCATAACAATCTCTCTAGCAAACTCTCAATCTAATCAACCCAACACCATGGGTGATTCTCTCACAACAACATAAAAGCTATCTCAACTTTTTCTCTCTCTCACAATCTCACACACACAAAAAAACCTAAACATAAACTGTCTATTTATACTAACATAAACTTGGACTCCAAGAATCCCTTTCCTATTAGGATTCTTGTCCACCAATCAAAAATTTTAAAAAAATCCTAATCCAAATCTAATTAGGAATTGGGTCAAAATCCTAACAATCTCCACCTTGACTCAAATTCCTTCATCAAAGCTTAATTGCTCCACCCTTTGACCAAACCCGCAAAAGTAACTTTCTTCTTTGTTGGCAAATCCACATCCTTCTTCTCAATTTGATGTGAAGATACCGATCCATCTCCTCTAATTGTGTTTCCGATCAACTCATACAAATTCTTCGAATTCTTCACCCCTTTCATCACAATCATCGAACCTTTGGTAATCTTCAAGCCTCCACCTCGGAAAGAATATCCATAATCCAAGCTATCCAACTTTCCAAGTGAAATCAAATTACTTGTAAAGTTTGGAACATACCTCACTTTCCCAACCATCTTGACACTTCCATCATGCAAACGAAGTTTCACACTCCCAATGCCTTCAAATTTTTCTTCACCATTATTAGCCATGTAAACAGGCTTATCACACTTCTCAAGCTTCAAAAACCATTCTCTCTTTGTGCAAATATGTCCAGAACAAGCAGAATCAAACACCCACATATCTTTAGTGTCTTTCTTTTCTTCTTACACCATCAAAACAACATCTTCATCAGAATATTCCTCATGTATAGCAGCAACAACATTAAGACCACCCTTATTCTTCTCTTTAGATTTCATGAAATCCTCCAAATCTTCCATTAACTTCTTGCAATAGGCTTTTATGTGGCCCATCTCATTACAATAATAACAATCCTTATTACTGAAATCAACCATTGGCCTCGAACTTGATCTTCCTATTTCATTGAATCTACTCCTTGATCTTGCATCATTCTTATCTCTTCCATTAGTTCTTCCACGATCCACCATTAGAGCACCATTCTCTTCATCTTTCTTTTCAGTTTCTTTCAATCTATCATACTCAAAAATTGCAGAAGTCACATCTTGCAAGCTCAAGGTTTTCCTACCAACCATCAAAGCTCTAGTCACAGGATCATACTTGTCGGTAAGAGAATTAATCAACAAAACCACTTTATCAACCTCTTTCATGACTTCATCCACACTTGCCAGCTGAGTAACCAATTTATTGAACTCGTTTAGGTGTGCCCTTAAACTTGTTCCCACCTTCATCTTCAATCCAAATAATTCTCTCTTCAAATACAACATGTTAGTAATCGATTTTGACATATAAATCGACTCCAACTTATCCATCAACTCCTTTGGGGTTTTCACATCTATTACATCATACTTAATTTCAGTAGCAAGATTCAAATGAATTGTACTTACTGCTTTTTGTTGAATATCTCTCCACCTGTTCTCATTCAGCGCTGCAGGCTTATCAGTTTCAAACGCATCTCCCAATCCTTGTTGTACTACCACATCTGTTATCGTACTCTGCCACATCTGAAAACTGTTCGTTCCATTGAACGGCTCAATCTCAAACTTCAAAGTTGATCTGTTGCTTTCTATCATCTCTAATCAACCAGGCTCTTGATACCACTTGTTGTAACTTCAGATATCCCAAGAATAACCAAACAAATAATTAAAGCGGAAAACAACAAAGCAAATTTTCTTGTGGACCTATGCCACAAATCTCCACTATCAAATCAATCAATTACAATCACTAATCATAACAATCTCTCTAGCAAACTGTCAATCTAATCAACCCAACACCATAGGTGATTCTCTCACAACAACATAAAAGCTATCTCAGCTTTTTCTTTCTCTCACAATCTCACACACAAAAAAAAAACCTAAACATAAACTGTCTATTAATACTAACATAAACTTGGACTCCAAGAATCCCTTTCCTATTAGGATTCTTGTCCACCAATCAAAAATTCTAAAAAAATCCTAATCCAAATCTAATTAGGAATTGTGTCAAAATCCTAACATATCTAACTAGGATTTTAAGTTTCATCAATTAAAATCCTTTAATGACAAGGAAAGCCGACAAATTATATGGGCCAAACTAATTAAATAAGGGTAATTATTTGATACACCGGCAGTGTAAATTTTGGACTCCACAAGCGGGTTGTGGAGTTGACACATGTCAATTTTCTGAATTAATTAAATTTTTAATATTTCAATATAGTCCCTAGAGGATACATGTCACCTTTCAGAACCCGCTTGTGCAGTCTATAAACTCCACTGACGGTGTATTATATATAAACCCATTATATAAATCCAACATTAAGTTTCACTCTTAGTAAGTTCTATTACTGTTTGTAGGTGTACCCCTCATCATGGAATCTCCGAAATTTAAATTTAAGAGGGAGCCCCTAAGTCGATGCTCACCAAGAGACCTTTTAATTGTAAAAAAAAAAAAACGAAAAGAAGAAGATGTTAAAGCAAGCAATGCATGGTGCCCAATGAGCAATGAGGAAGAAAGATGAAAAAGATTGGTGTCCATTAGTGAAAAGATATAGGCTTAATTGGGCCCCCTAGCTTGCTGATTTTAAAGAGGAAATGGGCTTTGTCGGCAGGTATTTTACCTTTTAATATCAATTTGATTTGGCAATGTGAATTTGAATTAGATTTCTTTGAAGAGACAACATATATTTTCCACGTAACATCTTTAATTTCTCTTCTTTGCTTGCTCTATGATTCCTCAGCTTCATGTCTGAATAACCAAATAGGAAGTGTTTTTATTTTCCAACTAGGTAAAAATCCGCGCGCTACGCTGCGTCGTCAATATGTTCTTGATATGCAATAACCCTTAATTAATTTTCAATATATTATTGGTGATTTATGGGCATGTCAAATGAGGACGATGTCTAATTGCTTTAAGTAATATGTTTTGACAAATTTGGATTTAAGTAAGGATCACCAAATCTAGTCCATAACCAATAACAATAAATTTTAGTATATTTTATCTAAAGGAGTCTACTATTTTATAGAATATAAAAAATACCCTTAGCAACTATTATAAATAACAAAAAAATCAAATTTGAAAAAATGAAACAACCAAGTCAAATAGTAAAAGTTGTGACAACTTGTTAATAGACACTTAAGTCAACTTAATCGCACATACGGATGATAAATTATATAAATATTAAAATACAATCCACCGAAATAACAAAACTTTCAGAAGTAGTTTTGGTATTTGAAATATCAAATTTAGCTTTCGAGTCCTCCATGAAAGTTGTAGATCATGGAACAACCTTTTAAGAGAAAATTGAATCACCTCAATTAGACATCTGGAGCAAAAGTTATGTAATGTTAAGTGGACCGTCCATTTCCGTTAACTGAAACAACTAATTTTTCGGAAGCATTTTTTATAGTTGAAATATTAAATTTAGTTTTAGAGTCGTTCATGAAAGTTGTAAATCATGGAACAACCTTTTAATAGACACTTGAATCATCTTGATCGGATATCTGAGCGAAAATTATATAATGTTAAATAGACCACTTAGTCAAACCATTTATAAATATGTGTATATTATATTATAATTTAAAAAGCTAGAAAGTCAAAAATACCCTTAAAAATTTGTGAGAAAAAAAACCAAAATTAAAATGACGGAAAAACCTAACTGAATAATAAGCAAATTAATGAGCAAACATCTTTAGGTCGGTTTTTTTGTATTTTCACTTTCTAATGTTATTGTTTTTTATGATATAAAGTAGCAACAGCACTAAGATTTTTTTGGGTTCCTTCCAAGCATCCAAAGTTTATGGAATCCAGCATATGTTTAGAGAGGGTAATGGGGTCGCGATGATTTGGCTAAACTGGCGAGCTTTTCTAGCTGCTATCTTTTGGAAGACTCCATCTCTATTTTGTTTGATCCTCCATTATTATGCATTAAAGACCTTCTGTTATTCGATGCCGCTGGGCATAGGTATATGTACTTCAAATCTATTTCAAATGTTTAATGAAGTTTAGTTTGTTTCCTGAAAAAAAAAAGTTTATGGAATCCAACAAAATTGATGAATTGGACATTTTTAAAACAATTTTGTTTGTTTGGGTTCAATATTTCTTTGTGTTTATACCTCAATTTACAATTGAGGGTAAATTGGTCTTCACATAAATATAATTAAGATGTGTGGTCAGGATTAAATCAAAAATCCTAAAGAAACTAGGTTTCTGTACCACCTTGGTTCTAATAGAATTAGGAAAATCTTATAATTATTTGTAAGGGCTGAAATTCATTAATTAATAAATAAATAATAATTATTTTTCTGAATAATTATTATTAAAATAATCATCTATGCCGCCCCTACCTAGGAGTGTGGCAAAGAAAATCAAACAGAAGCAGTTTCCTTTAATGTTGCTGTCTACTAGGGAGACAAACTGTAAAAAAGGAAAGTTGCTTATCATCTACCCATGAGATGAAAAATACCTCATGGACTTGATGAGAAGGCCCAAAGTCGTCTCCCATATAGAGGAGAGGCCGCCATCCTCCCTAATCAGAGCTATTTTTCTCTTCCTGCAGGAAGGAGGCAGAGAGCTAAAGTTTGTCAGCAAGAGAAACATCTACGTACGTGAGAGAGGCATGGGATTTTCAACCTCACACCTTCAATATAGTCGACCTACCATAGTGGAGAAATCGCCCAGCCCTTTTCCCCTCCCCGGGAGGCGAAACTGCAACTTTGCATTTTGTTCAATTAAGGACAAAATGGTAAAATTAGTCAATTGAGAAGGCTAGAGGCTTCGGTTTCTACCAAGGAGCATAACATGATGATCCTTGAGCTATGTAGATCATCTTGGTAAAATTTCACCTCATTCTGACATCGGAGTAACAACTTATGCCCGATTTTCAGTTAAGGACATTATGGGGAGTGAAACCAAATTCACCATGATAGAGAGCTCGAATTCACTTGGAATTTTCCCATAGTCTTATGGAGATAATCTAAGCTTACAGGTGAAATTTTGGTTTATTCCGAGATCGTTTGCAACTTTTGCATTCTTTTCGGTTAAGGACATGTGGCTTTCTCACCCCGGTTTAAGCCATTTTCTTAACTAATTGTTATTTTCATGATTTGAAGAGTTAAACATGATTAATTATGAGTAATTTCGTGGCCCTAGTGTTCAAAGTCCAATTCATGATGACAGTAGGCCACTACTTAGTCAAATTAGCTGATTTCAGCACAAAAGAAGCAACGAAGGCATGCTGATGTGTGATAGGAAGAAGGAAGAATTATTCATCAACCACCCAGGAGGAAGATTTCCATCTCCCATCCAAAAGAAGTGGCGCCCTAGCATCTGCTTTTCCCTTTCCCCAGTAGTTGGAAGCAATCAGAAGGAGAAAGAAGCTTCACTGCACCTTCCTGGATGCTGTCATCTACCTAGGAGGAGGAATTCACCTTCTTCAGCAAGGCAAGTCCATTAAGTGCAAGGCCCATGCTGCCCCCTATATAAAGGGAGGCCATTCCCAGGTTTCAGAGGATTCCGCATCTCAAACATTTATCCCGAGAAATAAAAAAATCAGCTCCTGAAGCTACAAACTTGCTCCGCGCAAAAAACCAAGCTCCGTGCTTATTTGCTCTCTGGCTCTGCGCCATTTTCACTATTGTTCATCACGAGGTCTTACTCGTTCATCAAATTTTCCTTGTTTAGATCCTGTCTCAGGACATTCAAACACACTTTTTGTGTTTTTCCCTTGTTTCAATCTTGTCTTCGGACACAAAAACACTGTACACGTGTTTCTCTCCTGTAAATAACAAATCAAATTGTTATTTTCTTTTCAAATTCAATTGCAATCAAAGCAGATCTCCCAGATCTGATTGAGATAGAGGAAAACCCATAGATGGAAAGTAGTTTGCTACGGATCCAATGATTTAAATGCTCCGGTGTGACTTTCATCCAGTCCCCACAATCGCTCTGATCTTTTAATTTGCTGCTCCGCGCACCAGATCCAGTTCTTTACAACCTCTTTGTCAATTTCAGCAAATTGACTGGCACGCCCTTATGCTATCATAAAGAATTCTCCGCGAAAACTCTAGCAAGAGATTTTTGGCGCAACACTTTGACAGCAATGTCTAACTATTATTTTTGAATTCTTTAATGGGTTTTAACTGTTTATTAGAGTAGTGTTTATATCTCACTAATGCCTAACACATAATGTATAACTTATGGCGAATTGAAGCTGAGCTAAGAAAGTCTATGAGAGTGATCCATATTAATTATAACAAGTAGATTAATAAGAGGAGATATGATGCCTATGACTATGAGATTGGATTAGTCATATAATTAATCATTAGGAGAATAGTCTTACCTTTTTGATTCAAAGGCTAATTATAGAGGCCACGACTTGGGTAACCATAAGAGTTATAATTAGTATTAGTATAGATAATTAATTAATAATAATTAGAGTTAGCAGATTGCACATGCGGGGTTTAAGGGTTTACATGAGTGTTTTAGAGGATAATTTTGAATTTTTTAAATCAAAATTAATTTAGAAAATGGGTATGCATCAATTTCTCACCCGTTTGTGGAGTCCAAATTTTACACTGTTAGTGTAGTAAATAATAACTCAATTAGAGTTAGAATTTATATATGATACACCGGCGGTAGAGTTTAGCAAACTGCACAAGCGGGTCTTGAAGGGTGACATGTGTCCCTTATGGATTAGATTGAAATATTTAAAATTTAATTAATTCAGAAAATGGACATGTGCCAACTTCACAACCCGTTTGTGAAATCCAAAATTTACACCACCGGTGTATCAAATAATTACCCTTAGAGTTATTATCGGATCCATTGTCGATGGAGTTTTTTTATTTTATTTTATTTTTTTACACAACACTTCAATGAAGTTGTTTTTCTTTTTTTTTTTTTTTTACACCACTATAAGTGGAGTTTAGCATACCACTGTATTTACAAGTTACTATGGACAAGCATAATGGTTTGGGGTCAATCGCGTGGGCCAAAGGCCCAGCAGTGTAAGCTGGCAGACCAGGCAGCGTTTAGCCTGCTGAGTAGGTCCAAGTGACCTTGCAAGAAAGCCCAGTAGACCCGACTAGCTGGACCAACGTGACCTTGTATATAAGACCAAACAAATTGCGTGAGCTTAATGAAAATATTTTGATTTTTTTTTCCAAATATTTTTGAAAATATATTTTCCTATTACCTATATATATTATAAAAAACAATAAGAGTAGAGAGAGTGAAAATTAAAGAAAAAAAACCGGCTTAAAGATGTTAGCTCATTAATTTGCTTTATTCAGTCAGGTTTTTTTGTCATTTTAAATTTTGGATTCCACAAGCGGGTTGTGGAGTTGACACATGTCCATTTTTGAAATTAATTAAGTTTTAAAAATTTCAATCTAGTCCCTAAAAGACACATATCACCCTTCAGGACCCGCATGTGTAGTCTTCTAAACTCCACTAACGGTGTATTGAATAATTTTCCTATTTATAAATGGTTTGGCTAAGTGATCCATTTAACATTATATAATTTTCGCTCCGGATATCCGATCAAGATGATTCAAGTGTCTATTAATAGGTTGTTCCATGATCTACAACTTTCATAAAGGACTCGAAAACTAAATTTAATGTTTCAGGTATAAAAAATGTTTTCGAAAAATTAGCTATTTCGGTTAACGAGAATGAACGGTCCACTTAATATTATATAACTTTTGCTCCAAATATCTAATTGAAATGATTCAAGTGTCTCTTAAAAGGTTGTTCCATGATCTACAAATTTCATAGAGGACTCAAAAGCTAAATTTAATGTTTCAAGTATAAAATATGCTCCCAAAAAATTAGTTGTTTCGGTTACCGAGAATGGACCGTTCACTTAATATTACATAATTTTTGCACCAGATGTCCGATTAAGGTGATTCAAGTATCTATTAAAAGGTTGTTTGGTGATTTACAACTTTCATGAAGGATTTGAAAGCTAAAGGTGATATTTCAAATACCAAAAATGCTTCTGATAAATTTATTATGTCCGTGGATTGTATTTTAATATTTATATAATTTATCCGTATGTGCGATTAAGTTGACTTAAGTGTCTATTAACAAGTTTACTATTTGACTTGGTTGTTTCATTTTTTCAACTTTGATTTTTTTGTTATTTATAATAGCTGCTAAGGGTATTTTTGATATTCTATAAAATAGTAGGCTCTTTTAGATAAATTATTCTAAACTTTATCGCTATTGGTTATGGACTAGATTTGGTGGGTTACTTACTTAAATCCAAATTTGTCAAAATACATTACTTAAAGCAATTGGACATCGTCCTAATTTGACAAGCCCATAAGTCACCAATAATATGTTGAAAATTAATTAAGGGTTATTGCATATCAAGAACATATTGGCGCAGCGTAGTTCGCAGGGTTTTTACCTAATTTCATTTAAAATTGGTAGATAACCAACAAGTGGTTGGTTCAAGTGGTTCGATACTTATTTCCCTTAAAAAAGATTTTGAGTTTGAGTCTTGTGGATGGAGAAAAAATTACATATAGCAGATTATATTTTTGAAAAGAAAAAACTAAATCGCATACTTCATTATATAAATCTTGATTAGTACTTCATTATTTTTCTAAATAGATATATGATAAATTTTAAAATATCATCATAAAAGAATTTATTAGAATTTCATGTATTAATTGGATCAAATATTGACAAACTTCCCTCCCACTATATTTATTAAAGTTGTGTTTAACACAATAAACCCAACATTTCATGACCATTGATATTATGAAGTATAAGTTTTTCTATTTAAAGTTTGATTAATAATTTCTATTAGGTTTATCAAGGGTTTTTATTTAAAGTTTGAGAAAGTTTATGATAATGGTTATATTTGATTATTTTACATTAAAATAAATTTAGTTGTAATATAAAATGTCTTTTTGTTTAAGATTTATTAATTTTTAGTTTAATGGTATATGAACAATTTTGTTAATTTAACGGAATTTGAAGGGTTGTTTTATTTATATTACTGTTTATGTAAATTTATGAATGTCATTATTCGCGTCTTTTCATTTCCTCATATTTAACGGTTACATTTTCTTTTGTATTACCATATATATATATATATATATATATATATATATATA
>AWUE01018442.1:0-178618 GCA_001974825.2 Corchorus olitorius | reverse complement strand
TTAGGCTTCGAATTTGCTTTTGTTTCTTAGTATTGATATTATATTAATTTTTCTATTTCTTTCAATTTTCATCCTCTAAAAAGGGTCTGATTATTTTTTACTACATGAAATATCTTAAGATCATTACGATAAGATGATTTAAAGTTGAGATATGCAACTTATGGGATGTTTTCAATCGCAAAACTCAAGAACGCATTAACATCGAAATGGTCTTAATTAATGGAAAAGTATAAATTATTTTTGTATATATGTATTTCGTATCTTGTTATTTTAATATAGATTATTCATTTATTTATTTTAGGGTTCTTATACACATTGTGTTATATGAGACGATATTTGTATCGTTTTAAAGATTCGCTCATGGAAGGTGTTAGTTATTTATTTAAAAATTTTAGTATTGAGAACAACAAATCAGAGTATCATGTTTTGCAATTTTTTGGTAATTTATACTTATTTTTTTTTTACATTTTTGTAAATGTTATAATTTATCATATTAAACATTTTAATTTTGTTTACCATTATTTTTTCTTTCTGTTTTTCTCTTCTCTCCCTTTAAATTTCTTTGGCTTTTCTCTATTTCTTCTTAGTTTTTTCCTTAAATTCTTTTTAAATTTCTATCATTTTACAGTTTATTATATATAATTTTTTTCATACACTAGTTTTAGCTTTCACGTGTGTTTCACGTGACCCAACGTGTTTAAATTAAATGTCCGTGTAAAATTTTGATAATCACACCATGAAATTACGATAACCTTTTTATGAAACTTTGATAACCACACAACGAAATTTTATTAACCTCCCTATGAAATTTTGATAATCATACTGCGAAATTTCATAAATTTTGATAATTTTATAAAATTATAATAACCTCCCTATGAAAATTCGATAACCACAATGCCGCACTATAAAATTTCCATAACCTGCATATAAAATTTTGATATCCTCCCCATGAAATTTCGATAACCATCCCATGAAATTTCGATAACCACACTATGGAATTTTGATAACGTCTGTATGAAATTTTGGTAAGCACACTATAAAATTTTGATAACCTCTTTATGAAATTTCGGAAACCACACTATGAAATCTTGATAACCTCCATATGGAATTTTGATAACCTCTTTAGGGTTAGGGTTTATGGTTAGGGTTTAGGGTTTAAGGGTTTAGGGTTACGAGACTTCGCTTACCTCCTTATGAAATTTGATTGTCTCTCTATGAAATTTTGATAACCACACTATTAGATTTTAGTAACATCCTTATGAAATTTTGTTAATCTCTATGAAATTTTAATATCACAATATAAAAATTTTGGTAACCTCCCAATGAAATTTTGGTAATCTTCACATGAAATGTTGATAACCATATTATGAAATTTTAATAACCTTCTTATGAAACTTTGATAACCTTCTTATGAAATTTTCGTAATCATACTATGAAATTTTGATAACCACACTGTGAAATTGTGAGAACTTTCTTATGAAATTTTGATAACATCGCTACGTAATTTTGATAACAACACTATGAAATTTCGATAACCTCATTATTAAATTTTGACAACACAGAGACAACAAAATCAAAAGCATGGGAACACTAACTAACTCTTTCAACTCAAATTTCCCTCTTGCTCTGGCTAAACCTTAACAAAAAATCATTGATTGATTAACTTAAAATCAAAAACCCCTAAAATTCCTTTTTTAAATGTAGTTCAAGAATATCATTATTTTAAATTCAGCTTTCTATTTTAGATTCTTTATTGCTTTTTTAGAATTTTTAAAATTCTATTCTTCTAAAAAAATTCTTAGAAAATAGAACTTATAAATATATTTTATTTAATTAAATGAGAATAGAGCTTTTAGTAGTGAAAATTTGTAAAAACTAAACAATTGATATTAAATCTTGCCAAAAAAAAAACAATTGATATTAAAAATAACCTTTACCATATACAAATTTCCCATCGCCTTTGGCATTTGAATATTTCTCAACAATTCCTTTATGAATTAGCAATACTTTAATACTACAATCTTTTTGAGACACTTCTAAATCTCGGATATTCGTTAACTTTAAAGGAGAAGACATTTTCTACAAAGTATATCGAATAAAATTAATTAAAAAACCCCAAACAAAACAAAATTTTACAGAATATTTGAAAAAAAAAACAAGATAAGGTGTACCAAAAAGAAAAATAATAACTCGTAAAAGGTTAAAAAAAAGATAGAGGGTGCAGTCTAATGGAAATGAAAAGGCAAAGTTACCAAGATTTTCTTTATAAAAAAAAAAAAGGATGAAGAGACTTTGCAGAATTAGACTTTGAATTCTATTATAATTGCTATGAATATGATATATGAATTAGGCTTTGATTTGTGTTATAATAAGTTTGAATATCTTCGGTTAAATATGAATTTTTGTTTAATTGTTTGGGTGGTCATGCCACATTATATAACGTCATCCACATTATTGATCAACAACTACACCTCTTAATTGCTTTACTTTTTCCCTTTTTCATCTCCTTTTCTTTCTTTTAATTGAAAAATTATTTATAAAGTATAAACAAAAAAAATACCGAGATCTTCCATTTTTTTGTTAAATTTGTAATTTCTTTAGTAAATATTTTATTGTTCAAAGCTAATTCAAAGAATGGTCAATTAGGAGAAGGTCATATAATTATATCTACTTATGTTGAATTCAGAAATTTCAGATTTACCTTATACCATATCAAAGACCTATCGAAGATTCTAGGAATGGGGAAAAACATGTTAAAATATGAAATTATATTTTTATTAGATTATATAGTGTTTTTCCACTTTTAATTTAGTATAGATAGGAATTTAAATTATATTTTAACAATGGCAATTTTATATATTCTAATGATGGCTTAATTAAAATAGATTGGCAATTTTATATATTTTAATAATGGAATAATTAAAATATTATTTTGATAATGACAATTTAAAAATATACTTTTTAAAGAAAGGTTACAATAAAAAAACATAAAGTTTCCCATTATTTGTACTTTTATAGTTAGTATAGATTTAAACTTTTTTTTAAAAAAATTATATATAAATAAATTATCCGCAATGAAACACGGATGAAAATATTCCTAGTTAATATATAGTATTTATTGACCATTATTTCATTCATTTCAATTTATCAATTAATCAATTTCACATTAGAATTTTAGGTTTTTTTTTTTATTATTACTTAAAAGACTGCAAAAGGCTGTGAGGAGCTTTTGGTGCGGCAAGTACGGGGCAAGACTGGTCTCGGCTCCAAAGGGTTTGGGCTGACCCCTTTCTTCTCAAATATAAATAAGGTTTTTAGAGGAAAATAAAATAACAGACAAGTTCCGCGATGAGCTCAAAAGAAACCAAGTTGCAGCGCCAAAATTACTGCGGTGGAGAGGTGCCTACCGTAGATCTAGCCTTTTAAGGAAAACGATGAGAGCTCTGTTTACCTCTGTTCTTTGGTCACGAAAACAGAGCACAATCCCAAACTCATTATTAAGGGAAAAAAATTGGATGTATTTACTTCAAACAAATGGGAATTACACTTTGAAAAATGGGCTTAAAGAAAAAAGATGGGAACACTTGATAAAGGGAAAGAAATTGAAGAAAAGTAATTTGAGAGTAATGTGCAGAACAAGATGAAGTTCTGGAAGTTGAAATTGTTGAAGATGAAGTTTCCTCTGCGATTATTTATAAGGCCCTTACTGCAGTACGATGCTCTCTACGGCCATGATTCTTGTCGAAGATTTCACCAACTCTCTACCACAACATCTTCCATATCGGGCCTTGGTACAAATCTACTTTTATTGTTTTTGATCATTTTTGCCTTTGTGGCGTTGAGTCAACTTCATCTCTGAGATTCTCGGCAGTGCAGCAAGTCAATCGCTGCGGAGATTCTTTCCCTTTTCTTGCCATAGCCTTATCTTTGATGTGGGGAGCAACCTCCAAGCAAGTTGTCCCTTCCAAAAATAACCTTGACAAATTCCCATATTCACATGCCATCCAAACCACATCTTCAAAATGTTTTCCCGCTTCGTGGTCTTGGTCCATGTTTTCCTGCAAATCCAAAGGATTAGTGTGTTTTATTGTGGTGATGGGTCTTTGATGGCATAATTAAACATGTAAATAATTCATTATCAGCAAATATTACTCCTTTTGGTAATATTCCCTTCTCGGCATCTCCCCCGCGGCATCTTTGGCTTCCCTTTGAGCGGCGCTGCAGCTGCTTCTATTGCCATGTGATGGTGGAGAGTCTTCTGCCGTGAAGAATATTTGTCTCCATGTGCTCATGTAATAAGCTTTAGGCCTTTGCTTGTGATTCGTTGGGTCACTTGAGGAATATGGACTTTGTTTGGGTTTCAAATCTGTGAGAAATTCATTGGGCCTTTTTAGTGTGTGAAGCATATTGGGCCCTCTTTTAATGTGTGTGAAGTGTGTTGGGCCTCTTTTAGTGTGTGTGATGTGTTAGTGGCCCAATGTAAATGTGTTGGGCTTTTACCTAGGCTTATGAATATGATAAAAATAATGAACCCTTATGTGTGAATAGGGCCATTTATATGTGTGTTATGATAAATATGCCTTGGTGGTGTGATGTGTGTTTGGGCTATTTTGTGGGCTTCGGGTTTCCTTATTTTTGACCCTTAACAAAGGCCCTGGTAACTTATCTTTTAGGCCATGAAAGTTTTTAAGGATGATTTTTTTTTAAAAAAAATAACACTATTGAGAATCATAATAAGCATCTATGAAGTCCCCAAGGGACATCCTAGTGGTTAAGAGTCTCCAATAGGAGGTCTCGGGTTCAAATCCTGGGACGGGCGGGGTGGGTTTAGGGATGGGAGAAGGCGACCTCCCTTTGTGTAGCCTATCATTTAATTTCATGTTCATATATAGCAAAAAAAAAAAGAAAAGAAAAGAAAAAAGCATCTACGAAGTTTTGAAACAAAACTAGTCAGATTTAGTCCTATTACTTAACTATTCTCGTTCTACCATGTAAAAATCCAAGTTCTAAGTCAAAGCCTATAAGTCCATTCAAGACTCATTGTATGTGGGTTTTGTGTCACCATATCTGAAGTTTGTTAGTTCCTTATCTTTATTAAGGTAATGTGATTTTTCATTAAAAGTTTGAACATGTATAGAAAGATATTTGATTGTAATGAATCTCTGATTATTGTATCTTCCAAAAAAGCAAAAAAAAAATCAATTTTCATGGATTTTTTTTTGACTAAAAAAAAGATAAGGATTATTATTTTATACTCTAGTCTTATAATTGTTTTCACAGGTTTGAGTATATAGAATCATATTTGATTGTAATGAGATTTCAGATTATTGTATCTTTCAAAAAAATAAATAAAAGATTATTATTTGATACACAAGCGGTGTGAGGAGATGAGTACACATACCCATTTTCTGAATTAATTTTGTTTTTAAAATTCAAAACTATTTCCTAAAGGACACATGTCAAGTTGTCAACCATTAAACCCCGTATGTGTAGTCTGTTAAACTCCACTGACAATGTATTGTATAATTTTCCATAAATAAATCAATTTTATGGATTTTGCATATATGATAGACAAAACTATAAATTAAACTAAAAGATTATCCTCCGGGAAAAAATAATTAAATAATTAATTATCCACGCTTTGCTGCACTACAAACTATTAGTTCTTTTTTTTTCCTATTAATAATCAAACGGTTTGAAAAAATAAATATACACACATATACCGTCAATGTAAAGTTTAGACTCCACAAGTGGGTTAAGGAGTTGACACATAACCCATTCCTTAATTAGTTCTGTATTTAAAATTAAAATCTATTTTTTAAAAGACACATGTCAATCCTTAAACCCTGCATGTGTAGTATGCTAAACTCCACAGACGGTGTATTAGTATTGTATACCCTAATTTACATTTAGGTTGCATTTGGTTCGTGGTATCTTAGATATCATGTGGGAATGCCATTCCCACCTCTTTATTGGCAATGCTGTTTTAGTGGGAAAGTGTATATTTTTTGTTCTTGTGGGAATCAGATTACCATGTTTGGTTAACGTAGGAATCTGACATTTCCAAGGTGTGCAAAGTACAACCTTGCCCCAAGCTTACATTACAAAAATTTAGTAAGGTTAAATGGGTAATAAGCCATTAAAAATAGTAACACTTTCCTGGGAAAGTTAATTTTCCCACCCTTTTAGGGGGGAATGCCATTCCCACCACTTTTTAACATGAGTGGTGGGAATGGCATTCCCAGCTAAAATCAAATTCCTCCAAGCAAACATGGTAAAGTTACTTTCCCTACTCAACTTACCACACTTTCCCACTACTTTCCACGAACCAACCGCAACCTTAGTGTAATTAGGTAAATGCACATGAAGATACAAGATCAAGGGCTGGGATTTAATCTCAATTTCCCCGAGTAAAAGTGGATTTTAACCACCTTGAACCAAAGTCAACTAGGAGAAGGAGTATGACTTTGACTTCTTAACTTTGATTTCTCCTAATTTGACTATGAAAATTATAATTTTTCCATAATTAATGATGAATTAAGTGATTTATATGTAAGCAATATTTGGGCCGCCCCATTTACTGCATAAATTATGGCAAGGCCGAATCATGTCTTCAAGATTCAAATTTGAGCTTTCCAGGTTAAAGTTTTGACTGTTTTTCAATCAAGGATGTTTGAATTAGGGTTTCAGATTTGAACTTGGAAATGCGTGAATGAAGGTTGTGGCTTTCACTAAATATGTTCAGCTAGTGGTAATGTACAAGCCGTCCAAATTTCAGCTCATTAATTCTGACTCAAGAATCAACTTTTCCCTGCTTTTCAATTCAGGACAGAATGCAATCTCGAGACGATTTTGGCATGGCGATTTCACCATGATCATGCCAGCATGGCCTACATCAAATATCTATGCTATATGGTCAAGTCGAGCCATTTTTGACATTTCTCATAACTTTTTCTGAATTTTCAATTAAAGACATGTGGCTATTCTTACCCCAATTTAAGTCATTTCCTCGACCGGTTTTTGACAACATCAACATACAAGCATAATGGCATGATATTGAACATGTTTTATGGCTCAATTGATGATGTTCATGTTTTCAAGAACTTGGAAGCAATTTCGTTACCAACATTTTCACCTTACACTTACTTTGATGCCATTTTGCTGCACCGGAGCATGGAGGCATGATTAATTCCGAAAATGGCAGTAAATATGTGATATTTATCACATTCCCACATTATAAGGCATCTAGAAGACTTTCCTTGCTGATTGGAAGAGTTACCTTGTAAAATCAGATTTGCAATCATGAGGTGAATCAAGGAGATTTGGTGCAGGTGCGGAGGAGTCATCTTAGGCTGTGGATGACCAAACCCTAAAGCCCATTCCGCCCCCTATAATACAATAGCAGCCCCTTCAACACCTTCAACAAACGTGCCTAGTGCAATCAAACAAGCCTTGACCTTCCTCTCAAACTCTTAAACTTTTCCTTTCATTTGTTCATCAAGTTCTTCAACTTGTTCATCTTTTTCTTTATTTCAATCTTGTTTACAAGATATCTCTTGTATTTTCTTTACTTTGCAATCAAATAACAATATCTTGTTATTTTTCTCTTCATTAAAGAAAATTCCTTTCAACACGCTTATTTACTTCTGAGATGAATCTGGAATCAATGATATTAGATGTT
The DNA here is from genome assembly GCA_001974825.2 of Corchorus olitorius. NCBI lineage: Eukaryota > Viridiplantae > Streptophyta > Magnoliopsida > Malvales > Malvaceae > Corchorus > Corchorus olitorius. Next base: position 170,937 of record AWUE01018442.1, on the reverse strand, counting down.
CCGGTGTGATTTTGATTCAGGACTCACAATCAATCGTTTGATCTTTACTTTTCCGCAATCTACGCACATTTACTTTTTTCGCACAATTTTGCAACAAATTGATTAGCACGCCCGGTACCCTTTTCCGCGAAAGTCTTCAGAGAGATTTTTGGAGCAACAATTGTGTGTGTGTGTGTGTGTGTGTTTATATATAATACACCGTCAGTGGAGTTTAGCAGACTGCACAAGCGGGTCTTCAAGGGTGACATGTGTCCCATAGGGACTAGATTGGAAAATTTAAAATTTAATTAATTCAGAAAATGGACATGTGTCAACTCCACAACCCGCTTGTAGAGTCCAAAATTTACACCGCCGGTGTATCAAATATATATAATATATATATATATATATATATATATATATACGGACTAATATCCTAAAAAAATCCCTTACTTTTTTCGTTTGGGACAAATAAATCCCTTTTTCTTATTTTTTTTACCCAAATAAATGGATTCCCTTTCGAAAATGATCAACGTTAGTCCTTTTGACGCTCCAGTATAAAGATAGTTTAAAGAATAACTTAAGAAGTTTGTTTAAAGAACAACTTAAGAAACAACAGTTGCTATTGCTACGAGTATCTATCCGCCCCTCTTCTGCTATTTTAAAGTTTCCACACCAGATAATCTTTTTTATTATTTTTTTATTTTTTAAAATATTTTTATCATGTGAGTCCCGCATGCCATATGGCAATGCCGTTAGTCAAAAAGAACTAATGTGGATCATTTTCGAGAGTAAAGGGATTTATTTGAATCGAAATAAAATAGAAAAGAGATTTATTTGTTCCAAATGAAAAAAGTTAAGAGTTTTTTTTTTTAGTATTAAGTCAATATAAGATTAAAATAAAATTAATCTGGTATATATAAACATAAAGCTGAATCTATTGTAAAAAAAAAAACCATAAAACTGGATCCAAAAAACATCGTGTAGGACAGCCCATGAACTTGCTCAGCCCAAACTCCTTTCACACAAATCAGATTTTTGCAAATGGTGTGATGGTGTTTGTATGAATAGTAGTTTGAACAACACCTTAAACCATGTTCATTTTATATAAGAATATTAGTCAATGCCAAACATATTAGGCTTGAGAGATTATAATAAAAATGTATGAAACTATGAATTGATATAAGTTTTGAAATTTCAATATTACACATAAATAAGTAATATTTAAAATTATAAATTTTCTTCACTTTTTGTTAAAAAATATAGTCGAGATAAAATAATCACTTCGTGAAAAAACCACATTGTAGGATTTGAACCCCGCCCTTTTGTTCTATAAAAATTGGTTGGTTTAACTATTCAAAAGAAACTTCTATAACAAGAATTAACAACAATTACATTAGTATTGGAAATATTTCTAGTAAAAAGTATCGTAATATTAAGTTTTCTCCAATAACTCAAAAATGGTTAAACTATATTGTCCAACGTCTTTGAAAAAGAAAAAACTTCGGATATACAGAGTGATATGTGATAATTAAGATTAGATGGTTACTATATATTATATATGATCTTATTCACAAAAATAGGATGAAACATGTAGTAAATTGTATTAGGTGAAAAAAAAAATTAAAATGCATATCTCATGATTTATATTATATCTGATAGAAATTTAAAATTTTACTAAAAGAATTCATTAAAGTTCTATTTGAATTTTAATTTTTATTCAGTTTAAAGAGTACTGCATCAGTCCCTATTAATTTACTATATAAGTATATATATATGAGTTTTAATTAAATATTATTTTATTTTATAGTAAAATACTATATACTATTATTAGTAATAAAATATATATAGAACATTGGTATTTTATACTAAAGAAAAGCTTTGCAAGTGTGGTTGGGTTTGACTGGTCAACAATTTGAAGTTTAAACTTTAAACTCAAAAAAATAAAACACTCCCTCTTCGAGGAGTGACGGTGTTGTCTGTAGTAGTTTAGAGTTAAGAATGGTAAAGAAGTAATCAAAGCCCTTTTTTAATTACTCTCATATATACTAATACTAATACTAACTATTAACATTATTTTAACAACATCCATCATGAGATTAGAGAGAAGAGTGTGACAAAGATTTTATTTTATCATCAACTTGATCATATATTATAACATAATTCAATGCCTTCCCTTCCATCGAGGCTAACCTCCAAAATTCTCTATTTCTTTTTTTTTTTCGTTTTTGGCGTACATACATACGTACGTAACTACCTATATATATAGATGTAGAAATTCACATAATTAACCTCTTTTTTGGTTCACACAGAAATTGATTAAATTTAATTTAGCTTAGAAATACATCGAATTCATCATGAAAACGCCCAAATTGTCATGGATTAATCGACACAAAAACTATACAAGTCGATGCCAAAAAATCGACACAAAAACTTACTTCCCTATATATGTAAGATACTATAATTTCAATCTCGGTACATTCCACCGTATATATTTTTATATATAATCAAAATAAAGTATCTCTAACAAAATTTTGTTTTTCCAAAATTTAATAACTAAAGAAATCGACTTATAATATCATGATTTTTAATTGAATTCGCACTCTAACAACTTAAATCTATTGATATTCAAAGAGGTGCTTCTTTGTTTTTTTTTTGTATGTTAATTTTGAAATTGTCATGAATATTATTAATTGATGAGACATTTTCTTTAATTTGCTTATAAAATTCAGCCTGCTAGCCCTTCACAATTTCACATCCATGCACTATAATTTTCTGTGTATTTTGAGCATGGAGATGTACTATATGTATACGTGGGGGGATTATTAAAAAATATAATATCCTCCATTAATTCATGGCTTGAACTTGAAAAAATAATGTACTAATTAGTAAACATATATATTCATCATGATATGGTAATTGAGAAATTAAACAAAGGTAAAATTGTACAAACACTTAACTTGGAATTGGGAATCACGTGATGCCATTAAGACAAAACCCCCCGACCAAGTGATTAAATTAATTTACCAAAAAAGAGAGATAAGAGAGCAAGAAAGAGAGCTTAAAGAGCATTTTGAATTCCATCAGTCAAAAATATCAAAGATTAAACTATAACAATTAAGCTAGTACTAATAAAAAATTTTTGTTGTAGTAATAATAATATTAAACTCTTTTTGTTTTTCAAGTTACTTATTTTTTTGATTAATGTTTGCTAATTAACATAGAGGAGATCTATGAGGAATCCCTTTTCTTCTAGTACTCATGCTTGTAGCCATATCCTCATGATCATGATGAGAAACCTTATAATTATTTGCTGATCTCCCACACAAATATAGCCCACTACTTCTCTTCTTCCTCACAATCTGATCACTGCTATATGCACCCATTGATGCCATATTGCTCATGTTTTCCGACCCCGACGACCCTGACGACCAGCTGCTCATCATCGCCTCGTCGCCGTCGACGATCGTCGAATGCGGTGTCTCGTTTGTCATGATTTCATCGTCTCCCATGTCTTGGGGTATCAGGAAATCAGGGCTTAGTGTCAATGTGTTGCATGTCCTTAAAAATGGAGATATGTCTTTGTAGTGTTTCACCACAAAATCCACCTGATGATGTTCATAAACACAAATTCATCAATTTTACTAATTTAAGCTCACAATCTCAATAACTCGTAATTTGATTTAACAAGTCAAAAGTTATACCTTGCAACCAAGGGAGCAATGAATAAATGGTTCTTGAAGACTTCTATCACAAGAAGTACAATAGTTTCCAGCCCCTTTGAATTGCCTATTTTGAGGTCTCTTCTTGATGAACACCACTTTAGCACTGTTGATAGTATAGGCCTAATCGAAATTGAGGTCATCGGTTAGCAAAAATATGCCTGAATTGTGAGAAATAAGCTTTGAAAAACCAAAATTGCCAATAGCTAGCTGTATAGTAATTGTTATGATAGTATGGAATGTTGAATTCTTAGTTTCAGTTAATCAGGGTTTAGACGTCTGTCGGACCTAAAGTGTATAAATAAGAAAAAAGGCCAAAATTTAATTTCACTTTTTCTAGTTGTGTCGAATAATTATACTAACCTGAACATTAGAGCAATCTATAAGCTTTTGAAGGTCCTCCAATCTGACAACATCATGGTAAACGTAACGACGAACTTGAAGAAGCCTATGAAAACGATGGGAGGGTATGCAATGAGGGCAAATACTAATGCAACAATCCAAACAATAAACATTCTTTTCATTCTTCTTTGCACTTTCATGGTAAGAACACCCCACGAAGAATTTCTGTGAGTAAAGTGCTTCCAACCATGCAGGCTTCTGAATTCCCTAAAAAAACCCACAAATCAACCATAAATTCAATAAACCACAAAACCCCCAATGAGAATTTTGATAGAAAAAGAGAAAAAAACAAGCCAAAACTTACCATGATCACCATAAACACTTGAAACAAAAGAGCTTGAACTAGCCCTCTATTGAGCAGCTGTGTGCTTATCAAGATAGTGGAGTTAAACAGAAGAGAGAGAGGGAGATAAGGGTATGGGAGATAAGAGTATTTATGGAGGTTCACAAGAAAAGAAAGGGAAGAGGGAGATATATATTTATTCCTTGGAGAGATACACAACATTTTTTTTTCAATAGGTTTAGGCTTATTATATGGTGGGAAAAAGGGAAGAAAATTAAAATAGATATATATATAAAGAAAGTTAAGTAAGATATGAGGAGAACGTGGGTGCTGTTTCCATGTCTCCCATTGTAGACCATTTCTTTAAATAATTCTTCTATCTCCTTGGCTTAAGAGCTATAGCTCCTTAATTTTGCTAAACTATAAAACTAAGCTCTTCTTGAAGGAGCTGCTCAACATTTTTTACCATTAATTTTTGGATGGCCTTAATCAGTTTCATTTTCCTTTGATTTTCTTAAACATCTTCTCTTTTCTTGGTTGGTGCAATGGGTAGGCGCTGGATCTCTCTTTTGTTGGGAATTTGTATTTTTAACAAACAAAAACAATGCATAGTTTTATCAAGATATTTATGCTATAATAAGGTGAAATGAATGTCTAACACAATTTGAGAGTTAATGGTAAAATAACAGTGGTTTTTTGCCAACAAAAAGTGACAAATGTTTTAATCATTATTCTTTAATTGGTCTATCAAATCAGCTTAATTGAGCATAATTATTCTTCATATATAATTTATTTAACATGGGTAAAAATAAAGCAATTTGTAAGGATATAGTATATTCCTATATATACCACTCATCTTAAGAAATCAGTCAAGTTGCATGTTAAAAACCACCAAACAAGGGGGAAAAAAAAGAGCCCTTAGTTTTACCATTATATATGATTACATAAATTTTTCTTGGAAAGATGACATATTTTTCTACCTAATAATGTTGTTTTGGCATAACACAATAATTCTTTCCAAATTTATTAACATCCCTTGTATGACTTCAAAGCTAAGTAACTACTGCACAGGGTGGAATGTAAGTATATATTCTCTCTGAGAAAGAAACTCTCTGATAAGCCTAAAGTATAATTAGCTTGGTTGCATTTTCACATAAGCTTTGATGAAATTATTTCACATGCATGAAAGTAAATAATTCCCAATAAAAACTTAATTATTTTCTTAATCAAACCCAAGGAAATTTTCAATTTTGACCTCATAAGGTATTTGACATTTTAAACAATTTGGAAAGAGCATGAAACATGACAGGGGAAATGTTAAGTATTATTATTATTATTATTATTACTATAGTAAGAAAATAAAAGATTCCCCCCACTCTCCTAGCCAAGTTGCACTCTATTTACATTGGAAGTCTAATGTACCATCCTTGTAAATGGAGAAATCTTTGTGAGGATCGAGGACACCCCCCATGAGGATCCAAATCTCATTCAACTTATATGTAATTATAAGTTCTCCCTTGCAAATCTTGACTTCGATCGGCCCTTGTTTTATATATATGCCTTTTATTTTTTCTGTGGAATAATATGGGTTAAGGGTGTTATAAGAAAGGTGTAATTATTTTCATGATAATGATATGTGTACTACAAGTTCTTTTTATGGATTATTGGTTGGTAAATCAATTTATCCATAAACAAAAATATCAATATTATATTATATATATTCATGTCCAATCTTTAAACCTAAGTTTGAAGCATATATATGGTGTGATCAAGATTTTTACATTCAAATAGTACCCAAAATTGTTTTGCTCTTTTTGAATCAAGTGCTTTTTTTTTATGGGTAGTGATTGATTCTTTACTTAATTATATGTAACAAAAACAGATTAGCATAATTTTTAATACTTATGGACATGTTCTTGTCGATGCATATGGTATCATGTTTTGTATACTGCATTTTTCAAGAATAACCGTCTTTATATATATTAATTAATTATATTATAAATGACTGATTATCTCCTAATGGTAGATAAAGAAGAAAAATATTTTGGTTTGAACAACAATAGCAAATGATTTCACCTGATTTGAGGCAACTAGCTAGAAAGGTCAAAATGGTGGTGATTGGAGGGCACAGTTTTTAGGGTGCAATAAGCATGCCATGGCCATGAATCTTGGCCGGTGCTATTGCCCTTCCATTTGCAGCAATCAAACACTAAAAACCCAATGATATGAATATAAAGCTAAAAACACAGAGACATGTACGAGGAAACCCGGTTTTTGGGGATTCAAACATGGCAACATTCAACCTTCAACTACTCCACTAATTAGAATTAGCTATGTGGCTTTTTTCCTTTTTAACAATAAATGTGGTTTTCTAACAAACACTTAACAGACAAACACAACTCATTAAGCACCTCCTCCTAGCTAAGAGACCTTAATTAATTTAAGATTTTAATTAAATTTTACTAATTTTGAGGTAACCTAGCTTCTTGTGCCTTTAAGCTCCATCCAAGAGCTCATCTTGGGGTTTGCTAATTTTTTGGCTAATTCCTCTCTTATGCCATTTTATTAATTTTGAAAACTCCTATCATCTTGTGGTTATCTTTAATCATAGCATGCTACATCACAAAGCAAATTTGATAGTTTGCTTTATACGCAAATTTTCCATAAAACAGGAGAAGGGCAGGGGTGATTACTGATTATATTTTTTAGATAATTAATCTGTCTATAAGAAGTTTAAAATTCAATTACAGAAAATAGATGTTGGGAGAGTTTTCTCTTAGTTATATGATTCGAATGTCTCATCAACTCACTATTGATCAAAATAGTACAATGTGAGTATCGGATATGGGGCTTAAAAAAAATCTAATTATTACTTTTACATAATTTAATTTTCTCTCTAGGGAGTTCAAAATCTAATTAGCATAACTAGATGTAGAGAGAGTTCCCTTAATTCAGGATTCGAACACGATTACACTCCAGATTATTTAGATGTATCCACCGAATATTGGGTACTTTTACAAAAAAAAAAATCTAATTTTACGGAACTAGGGTTTGGCTAATATAATTTCCCTCTGTTCCTATTTAATTATCCATTCTTGATCAAACAACTTTAACTTTGATACTTTATTTGAAAAAAATTATATATAAAACAACTCATAAACCTTGGAATACAAGCTTTTTAAAGCACATTTTTTAAAAATTTTAGTTCTACATATTTTTAGTTAAAATTTTAACTAATGGTTAAAAATGAGAATGTGCTTTGACCATATGAACAATTAATTAGTAACACAGGGAGTAGCTAGTAATCCCAATTTTCAAACTAAAGGACATGTCATTGTACATTTCACTCTAATGGGTCTAGATGCCAATATTTCTCCACGTTTCTGAATAAAGAAAAAAAAATTGTAGGCTACATATGCACATGTAACCTACATTTTTTTTTAACGAGAAAGGGTTTCGTAAATTCAGTTAGACAAAAATCAAATAAGCTTGCAAATAATTATTAGAAAAAGGGGTTTATAAATACAATTATGATCATAATTAGAAGTGTAATTAAGAGTTAAGATTAATATTTGGGGAGAACCCATTACAAAAAGGAGGTCCGCAAAAGCTGCTTGTTTTCTTAATGTGGTAGGGATTCATGATCAAAGAAGCTGTGAAAAAGTTATGCGGGCGCTAGCCTTTTAGCCTCTCCCACGTTTATTTCTCTGATAATCTGGCTACATGTCGAATTAATGTTATTATGCTTTAGTTCCACAATATATTCAAATTAAAATTTTGGGGCAAATGGATCCGTATAATTGGGTTTGAATAAGATAACAAAATGCAAAATTTGGCTTCAAATATGAGAAGGAATATTGAATTTAGACAATAGTCAAAGTGATCAAGAGATATCAATCAGTAATTGAAATTTTAAAATGCTAGGTTTTAGGTTTTAAAAACCTATATATTTAACTCTTTATTCGGTTTTTTTAGCCGAAGTTTAACTCTTTATTCAAACGAGCTCTTATTCTATATATTGTAGAGTTTCTTTCTTTCTTTTTTTTTTTTCATTTGCATCGGTCTAGGTCTAGCATAGTGTGGCCGAATATAGAATCAACTATCTAAGGGTTTTTTTTGCTATATATGTGAACATGAAAGTAAATGATAGGTTACACAAAGGGAGATAACCTTCTGCCATCCCTAAAGCCACCCCACCTGTCACAAGATTTGAACCTGAGACGTCCTATTAGAGGCTCAAGCTCTTAACTACTGGGCAGCTAAATCTCTTTTCCAATGAAGATTATAACTTGTCCCCTTGGGACACAATCTAAGGGTTGCTATGATAACAATAAGCTTTTCTATTAGTGGGAGTTTAAGCAACTTGAAGCCACTGTTGTCCTCATTTATAATGAAAAAATTGAGGTTTTGTAGTTTTGTTTGTCCATGCAAAACAACAAGCCGAATAGATGGATTGTAGATAAGGGAGTAGTGTGGGAAAAAGCTCAAAAAGCGGCTTATTCTCACCGCAACATGTTCGACCTATATCTCAATTCTCGTATATTATAATTACTTAATGAGGATGAGAATACTGTTTATTTCCTTCAAATAAGGGAAACTTGGGTAATTAGCCATGACTTTTTCTTTTTTGGCCACTTAATTAGCCATGACTTTAAAGAGAGTAAACTTTCGGCTTGTAAGTTGTAACAATGAGACAATGGGTTAATCATCAGAACCGACCAACTGAAAGTTAACAAGAGTTCACGTGCAAGTCGTTACTAAATCAATTTATCCAAAAAAAAAAAAAAAAAAGAAGCATACCAAAGACAAAGAAAGTTCAAATTCAAAGGGTAGTAAAGGAAAAACGAAGTAATATAACTAATTCAAAGAAACAAAAGGAATGGGCAATGGGGGCAAATGAGGCAACCCCACGTGTGACGTGCCATCAAAAGGCTGAACCTCACGTGCAGGGGATCCAATAATGGCCCAAAGGGTACCTTTGAACTGACCCAAAAATTCCTTAAATTTTTTTTCACCTTTTGTTTGTGATTAATTCTAATAATATTGGGTGGTCAAAGGTCAAAGGGTCCAGCCAGAAATATAATGGGCAAGGGAGGGAAGGGTTGGGCTAAGAAGTAAGAAGAAACAGAGAGTGGGTCAGCGTGTGAGCCGCACGAGGGGATCTCTCTGACCCTTTTCTGCCTCTGGTTTTACATGTGTGGGTGACTCAACCCCTCTTTCTGTCAGATAAAAATAATGCCTTCTCTTTACTTTTTTATTTAGCAATGAGCGGCCAAACCAGTTTTTATAGTCGTTTCTGCCATTGCTATTCTACTTTCTACCAGTAATATATAGTAATCAAGGGCTATAGCTCACGTGCAATGCCTTTTTCTAGATACTCAAACTGGTAAATGCCACTGCTACCTCTTTAATACTATACTATATACTTATAATCTTTCTTGCATTAATAATAATCATGTATATGTATATACTATACATTGCCACATTGCCTCTGCCTCAGGTTATCATCTTTTTCAGCTCTTCTTTTTTCATGTATATAAACAATAGATTGATGATGGATAGAAGAAAAATCATACTAACTTTGAATCATCCGAACCCGGCTTTCAAGGCTTCTGAGCAGAAAACATGATAAAGGCTTGCTGAACCTTTTTGCTGAAGTTGGTAAGACCAGAAGATGTGCATACATCCTCTATCTCCTCTTCGGTTAGGTAGTTATAACCTTGCAGAGCCCTCTGAAACAAAGGAAACAAATGAATCTACTTTGGCGAAAACAAAAAATTCAAGTCCATGGTACAAAACAGAGCAGACATCTGTACTGTAATAATTGACTTTGATTCTTATTTCCAAAGATATAAACCTCAGTAAATAGAAGATAAACAAAAAAAAAAAAACTGATAATGAAAATTGCAAAGTTTCCATAACTGGAAAGGCAAGAGCCAGGTCTGATAGAGTTGTCGGTGCTATAACATCAATATGTGTTAGAACAACTGGGTTTTGGAAACAAAGGGTACATTATTAAAATATCAATTGGAGTTTGGTATATATTCATACATTAAAGAAGAATCAACTAAAGTGAAATGGAAGGAGGAATTGTAAAATGCAGCATGAGTGAACTGCTCAGTGTCATGTGTGAAAATTTAGGCATGTCTGCCAAACAAAAGATAAACATCCCAATACAAAGTAAGATGTTTGAAAGCTATTCAAAGTATCATGCTTTACCTCTCTCAAAGGTCTTACTATCCATGGAGTAGAAGATGTATAGCGGAGAAAAGTGCTTCCAACAAAGACTCCACCGCTTCTCAATACACGACTAATTTCAGCAAACTGAAAAGAAGTGAGGTGACTATTAAATTAAGTGCATTTTCTAACTTAAGAGAAAAGACCTGGAAACTATGTGCACACTGGCTTAAAGTTACATTGCCATGTAATAGAATGCTATATACACCCAACCACTATTAAGATGTTATATCATCTAAAGCTCTTAGCTGAGGGGAATTTTCCATATGTCAGCCTTTGAGACGAATAAATGAAAGATGCTTCTTTCTTTTCCTAGTTTAGACCTACAAATGAATTCTAAAAAATATTTCTCCAATCAAACCAATCAAACCAATCTTTAAGGAGCAACCAGGATAGAAAGAAGAAAAGAACAACTTCACTGAGTGCATCTGGAGGGGTAAGTCAGTATAGTTAAACCAAGAATATTATGGGGCATCTGAAAGCCAATCTGCGAGCAAATTTGCAGGAGAATCACAGAGGAGGAAATAATGCTTACAGCATTTGAAGGAGATGGCCAGCAATGCAAGGCAGCACCAGCATGTACAGCATCAATTGAACCGGATGAAAAAGGAAGCCTGGAAACATCAGCCCTGACAAGAGCAATATTGCTGCACATTCTCCAATAAGGTGTGAATCAGTTCTTGGCTTACGAAGATAAACAGGCATCGACAGTAAAATATTGATATTTGCACAAGTTTTAGAATCAAAGAGGTAGAGATGCTACCTAGCTAAAAGAGATGCATCTTGTTTAATGAAATCGTTACACTGTCGCAGCATGTTTTCAGAAAAATCAAGTGCAATAACACCAGAATATGTCCCAGATTTGGCAAATTTTCTGGAAAACAGACCACTTCCACAGCTGACATCCACTAAAATCCCACCTTCAGCAGGCTTGAAGTATTCCTGAGCCATTCTGAACTGCATTATTTGCAAATATAAAGTTAAACAAAACAGAAATGTTACAAAATCAACAAATTGGCCATAAAATATAAGGATATCCAGTAGGTATAAAATTCATCTTGTTCGGGAAGGGAAAGGTATTCCTAGTTATCCACTTTCAGGAAGAGGCTCCACAGGAACAGGATATCCAGTGGTATAAGTTATTATACATGAGACTTATTTCTTTAGAATGACTTCCAGAAGATGTATTTGTCCATATTGGTGCATTTCAAGATGATTTAAAGCCACTAGAGATTCACCTCTTCATCAGGCCCAGGAAAGCCACTTCGAGTAAAATTTTGACGCCAGCCTCTTTCGTAGAGAAATGATACAAAAGGACTCCTAAAAGGGATGAAAGCACAGTATTAATAAAGAATACCTTAGCATGTTCCACACAAGCTCTGTAAACTGCTACAGAGTTTATTGTTGTCAATACACTATCAGATTTCCCAGCTATAGTTGGGATGCAAACACTGATTCATGGTATCAGTCGCAAAGTGCTGATCACCTTTCTAGCTAAATCAGATTACACAACAGATTGTACTTGCTGATTTTTCTTTTTGGTACAGTTAAAGTTTCAACCAAATGAAATTGAACCTAAAATCTGCACAGCAGGACCTGCCTTTGTTAAGGTAAAAGTGTAAATTCATGAATGTATAGCTACTACCCATACCGGAATAGCTCAGTCCCAACTGGTTTGACTTCAGTGTAGTCTCTCAGTCCAGCAGTAATTGTGAGATCCAGATATACATCTTTACTTGAGTATGTCTTGTTGCATTTTTTACACTTGAATCCAGACCTATAGATGGCTTCCCTGCAAGTAGTGAAAATCCATTAGATAGTCATACACTGACCTGACAAAGGGTTCTCCTTTACATATTACCGAGATCTAACTTACAAGTTAAGACCTGGAGGACCTTTTCTTATTAGTGGTTCGTAGCACACAGGGCAAGCAAATAAGTCAGTTTCCACTGTTTGATTCTGCCGAGTGCTTAAATCCTGTAAAAATAGGGGTTCCTTTTATCAATCTCAATGGCATCCAAATTTTCTACAAGGAAGTTGCTTCACAATATTAAGCATCATATAAGTTGTACATATTCTTGTGGCCAAAAAAAAGTTGTACATATTCTTTAGCTGTAACACTTGTGCAACTGCAGATAAGTAATGTAACAAGGATTTAAGAAGACTGATAAGGGTAAGACACCACAAAATTACAACACAGTAGCATTTCTATCAAAGATACAGCCAAAACTCGGGTTTGAAATGGTTGAAGTAGTTCAATAGTTTGAGCTGCTCTCTACCCAATATCAATAGTGAAAAGTTTCAACTACAAAGTGCATTGTAATGAAGGTATTGTCTACAAAACACTATTTCCATTTGTAGTATATATAACCAACAGAATGATCTGCTTCCACTTTAAAAAAAAAACCCTCAATCTGACGCCTCAAGAAACACAACAGCAAGGAATATCACTCTAGAATTGGCTAAACCAAGATGTGGAAAATATACATTATCAAAACACCTGCAAACACCTTTGATCTCAAGAATTGACAAAGATTACCCAAGTCAGTGGTCTTTACCTCCTTTACCTAATACTGTTACATCTCTGTATGCCAACATTTTATTTTAGCATAATTTCTCTAAAATTTCTTCTTCTTCTTTCTAGTTTACAAGCCACCATTCTTTATAGCAACAAATCATTGTCTTCAAAGCAAACATAAGTTACCGCTAGTACCAGTTGGCTCCTTAAAAGTATATAATTGTTTGAAATCTATCAGAGTAAAGGACTTAATTAAGTGAATGAGACTGGAAATCTCCATAATGACACAAACTCTAATTCAATTGAAAGTAGCAAAAACATTATTCCAGTAAATCAAAAAATGATGAAACATTAATTATTAATTTTAGTTTTCAATCACTTAAATATGTTCTTTCCAGTCACAATACTTGAAATTGTTCAAATCAATTAGAAAAGAATTAAAAAAAAAAAGAGGGTAGCGTACCGGCTCCAAAGCAACAGCGGAGGTGGCCTTGACAGCGAAGCGTTGGAAGGGTTGAGAAGAAAAATGAAGGGAAGGACGAAAGTGTAAATGGTGAGAAAAGCAAGGGTATTTCGGGATGAAAGATTTGTGAAGAGGGCGCGTAAGAGACGGTGAAGCAATCGCCATTAGTTGAGCTTGGAAGATGGAAAAAGGCCTTCCTTTTGCCTCTCAAATTCTGGTTTTACTTGAGTTTGAAGAGTGTCTCGTAATATGCACAGTTATGTTCGTTGGTTTGCTTGCTGTTAAACTTGTGTGGGATTCGCGGCATAAACGTCAGCACAAAAACAAAATCGACCAAATTTAAGATATTTTTTTTCGGTAAAAGTTTTTTTTTTTTAGACAATTATTTGTCCTTCACATTTGTAGATTTCTAGTATGTACGTACATATACTGAATAAATAAAAATTACTTGTACAATTGGTGACTCGAAAGAAAAAGAAAATCCAGTAACGAATATTTTTATTTTTCTCGGCCAAAATCATGGAATTAAATATCCATCAATACCTCAATGTATCTATATGCCTATACAAAAGAGATTATATATATTGGATAAAGAAAGTCATTTACAACCAAGAATATCGAAAGGGACTTACAGAGAGAAGAGAAACTCAAAGTCCCCTGATTACATAAAGCTCTAAGGAGGGGCTGGCACACCATCTTTGTCAAAAATGCAGAGGAGTTGGGATGGGGTCTGATGAAACAGGCACATCCCTTTCCTTGTATGAACTGCAACCCGGTCGGCTGCCATATTTGCTTTTATGTTAATCCACTTGATATCAGCTTTTTTGAACTTGTCCAGTATCTTCTTTTAATGTCTTTCACCAGTGGGAAGCTGAGGTACTTTTTCTGCACAATCTCAGAATCAGTTTCTTTAGTAATATTGCCGGAGTCACATAGCAAGGAGTACATTACAAACTGTTCTATTACCAATAGTCCCTACAAGAACATAAGCCATCCTTAAAATGATGGAATCTGTTAGCATCTCTTAAAATTATCTCTCTCCCAGTTACTTTTGCTATTAATTTTATTGCAGTGTGGCAATCTCCACAAACACGAAGATTTTTCATGACACGTATAGGCATCTCTTTGGGAACCTTCAATAATCCATATGCCACAGCCAATTTCTCACTGTGATACCTCAAGCTATGTGACTTTTCTTCCTCATCAACATCATGCAGCACAAAAGTACCATCTGGTATATACCCAGCTTCTCTCAACAACACATCTAAATTTTCCAACATCTTCATGATCATTGCGTGCTCGGGATGTGCCCTGCTATCACCTGTAGCAAACATATGTACTCTTTTCTCTACCTCAATCCAGCTAGAACCGGGTGATTTCTTCACACACCTCGCCCTCATGTTTTCTCTCAGCTCTGTAGCTTCTTTCCATTTACCTTGAGATGCATATATATTTGACAAAAGGATGTAGGGGCCAGAATTTTCAGGCTCAAGCTGTAGAAGCTTCTTTGCGGCAACTTCAGCCACATCCAACTTTGCATGGATTCTACAGGCCCCTAACAGAGAACCCCAAACAACAGCATTTTCTTCCACTGGCATTTTTTCAATTAAATCCATTGCCTCATTTACCTTGCCTGCTCGGCTAAGCAAATCCACCATGCAATTGTAATGCTCAGGTTTTGGCTCCACTAGATATTTGGATTTCATCAACTCAAAGATTTCAAGCCCTTCTTTAACCTTCCCTGTGTAACTACAAGCCGTGAGAACCGCAACGAAGGTGATATCATCTGGCATCATTCCTGAGGAGAACATTGATTGGAAAATTTGCAAGGCCTCCTCACCTAGACCATGCTGGGCACAACCACTGATCATAGAATTCCACATAACAATATCCTTTGAAGGAAACATATCAAAAAGTAGCTTTGCTTTTAGAAGATCACCACACTTGATATACATAGTAATTAACAAAGAGGCAATATATACATCAGCAACAAATTGGAATCTCACCAAGTGGGCATGAACCTGCCTACCATGATCCAGACTTGCCAAGCTGGCACAAACCAAAAGAATGGTAATCAAAGATGAAAATTTTGGCTTAATTCCCTCTGTTTGCATTAATATGAATAAATCAAGGGCTTTCAGTTCAAATCCTTTCCTCTCATAAACCTTAATCATTGCATACCATGTCTCATCATCCTTCACCTTCATTTCATCAAATATACTCCTAGCTTTTTGTACATCCCCATTGAGGCCAATATGAAGAATCAAAGCATTGCATGTGACAACTGGCTTTACCGGCATTGCCTCGAAAAGTTCCAAAGCTTCGTCTAACCTTCCAGACTGTATATAACCCATCAACATAGCTGTCCGTGACACCTCATTTTTCTCAGGCATCACTTCAAAAAGCTTCCTAGCAACATCGACACGATTATTCTGAGCATACCCTGTAATCATTGTAGTCCAAGATATCACATTTCGCTGTGGCATCTCATCAAAAATCTCTCTTGCTTCATTCAAACGTCCTTCTTTACAATACCCTGCTATCATATTAGTCCTAGCAACCACATCCTTTTCCGGCATCATATCATACAACCCACGTGCCTCATCAATCCTACCTTCTTGAATTAGTCCACCTAACATAACTGTCCATGAAACCACATTCTTTTCAGGCATTAACCAAAACAACGACTCTGCTTCCCCTATCATACCCTCTTGAACATAGCCCCGAACCATGGCAGTCCATGAAACTATATTGCGTTCCGGCATTTTTTCAAAAACCTCCCTAGCTTCACTAATCATTCCATTCTTGATATACCCAGCAATCAAACCATTCCAAGAAACAGTGTTTCTCTCCGGCATTTTGTTGAACAGAAGCCGGGCTTCATTTGGCTTGTTGTTGTGAAAGTAGCCAGATATTATCGAGTTCCAAGAATCAATTGTTTTGTTAGGTAATTCATCAAAGACTTTACGAGCATTCTCGATTTGACCCACACGAGCAAGTTGGGCAATCCGGTGTCTGGGTATGGCCAAAAAGCTTGTAGAATACGCTCTACATGCATTTAACAGATTTAAAGTATTCAAAGTATCGTGATTTACCTCTCTGAAAGGTCGTACTATCCATGGATTAGAAGACGTATAGCGGATAAAAGTGCTTCCCACAAAGACTCCACCACTTTTCAATATGCCAATCATTTCAGAAAACTGAGAATAATCAAAATAAGTGAGGTGACTATTTAAACAAACATAAAAGTGAAAATAATTGGCAAATGCAAAATGCTGGTATATTAGAAAGCAAGGCCCAAGTGGAGAATGAGTGTCATGTGTAAGACAATTAATGTTCCTTACTTGATAGCTTCTGTAGCAGCAATAAAATTCCACTTCTTATCACCATAGTACTGCTGTGCGACAACCTCAACCAAGGTTTCCAAGTCCTTTAGAGCAGGTATGCACAACCCATAAGGGAATGATGAAGGGCCAGCATGCCTCTGGTTAGGTGCTCTATCGGTTATATGCTCGTTTATAGCAGTGATTACGCTCAAAATTGTAATTACTGCATAAAGTTACCAATTTGTTCAGTAGGGGAAAATAGTCAACATTTCAAAGAATGCAGTGGCTGGGGTTGGGGGAATTCTTATCAATTTCTAAGCTATCAAGAAGTATCCAATGTTACCACAACTTCACAAAACCTGCTACTGGCCCTATCTCTGAAGTGGAGAACCGTTCAGGAAGAAGCCACGTAAATCCCTGCAGAATAATTTCAGCAAGAACATAAGATAAAAATACTAAATTTCAAAACACAAAGGGAAATAATTACTTCAGAGATGTACCGATCCACTCCACAAAGGTAACTACTATTTAATCCACTCAGAGCAACTAATGGAGACCCCAAATTGCAGACAATCATCATTTTCCCAACCCAATACCTCTCATTTTCCCTTTTCCGTTGAATGAGTTTACTGATCCAACATCCAAGAACTAACATGTATAAAGCTCTTTATTCTTTTTCCTTTCAGTTAACATTGCAAATTCAATATCTTTCATCTCATTCAGTCCAACGGAAAAATGGAGTGGCAGAATCCAAAATCTAGACCGAAGTAATTCTAAAACGCATCCTAATAACAATTATAAGAAGTATTGCAAAGCAAAACGAAAGAGGTATGAATACTGACCGAGATAGCAACACCACAATAGAAGTACAACACTGTCAAGTAACTTCCAAATTGCCTGCACAATCTGCATAGCAAGAGAATACCATAAACTTTTTCCCAATGGACGTAAAAAGATTTTGTAGCAGCAAAATGACAGACTGAATCCATTGAAATATTCTGTCACACAATAATGTCCATTCAAATCAATGCACCCTCATATTGATTCTGAAATCAAGGATAAGCTACTGTATTCATTTTCTAAATTAGAGCGTTAAGTGAGCAGAAATCACTCAAATCAGGTTCATTTCTCGCTACATTTTTAAATTTTCTATAGGAAGGAGTTTGCATCTGATGACTTTGTTTTACATGTTGAAGAGGATGAATTTCCATAAATTGAAAAGTATGTTGATAAAAAGTATTATTACATAAAAGACTGAAACCAAATTACCAGTATATGCTTCATTCTTGTCATAATCTTGGATGAAGTGGGTTATCTTGAATAAACGAAACTTCTGTCAATGAATCTACTCAAACATGAGCTGAAAGGACAATTGCGCGATGATACTAATCAGAAATTAAACTTTCAAAAACTATTGTGGCAGACAATCGTCTAGAACTATATGCCAATAAATCTTAAGACTACAACAAAAATGACATGATCTGAAAGAAACATTGTCATAAAAAACAATGAACCTGATCATAAGAAATTCAAAGAAATTTATATGCTCCAAAGGTTAACAATAACAGCTTATGGCTACAAACTCACCCATATCAAAATCATCATTAGCATATCATTAAGAATAGCAAGGTTTAGGTTAAGGAAACAAAAAGGAGCCAACACTGTCAACAAAGAGAATGGAAGGAATTTCCTTCATATCTTCTCAAAGACCTTAAAAGAAAGGCTGCAAAGGAAAGGAAACAGAGATCCTTCTTCCCCAAAAGCAACATTGGCAATGCAGCAATGGCAAGTACATGGACACTAACTTATAACATCAAAAAAGCACATAAAGAACTCTACCTCTTGGCCTAGTGGCAAGAGGCTTGGGAGTTCACCATGGAGTTAGGGGTTCAAACCCCACTCCTCCCCCTCCCCCTCATTGTAAGACCAAAAAAAAAAAGGAAGCACATATGACTTTTTTGCAGTGTAAGCACATAAGGGGGAAGAGATATATTCAGGTAATGTAATCCTTCTTCCAAATCCAGCACATTAAAAGAACCACATGGCAAGCTTAACTTCTATTCCTTCAAAGAAATTTAGCTTACATGATTTTAATTTGTTTCCTGTTTTGATCATAATACTTCTATTATAACATGGTTGAACAAAAAGCTAAAAAAATCTAATCTATAACTGCTCATATGATTATAGTTTATATCTATATATTTACAGCCAAATCATGTATTCTATTGCCAAAGTAATTAAAACGGTAATCTTTTATCCTTCAAAACCATTTGGGTTTTTGCATCCAAACAACTTTTTCAGCTATTTGAAGAGAGAAGAGAAGAGAAAAGAGGATAGAGAGAGACATATGGAGAGGGAGATCGGAGCAATATATCAATCACGATGGCTGAAGAAGAGCTATGGTAGAGCGCCGACAACACATTTCCTAAACATCTCAACCTCTGAATTGAACAACCATGAACTGAAAACAAAATATAATCTTTGATAAACTTCTCAACTGAAAACTAAATATCACTTTGAGAGATCCTAAGAAGGGATACTTTTTATTAATCTTGTCAAGTTAAACTAACCAACTTCCTCATAAAGCAAAGAACTACAGTACCAAATCATCTTTTTGTGCGGAAAAGAGTATCAAATCTTCTTCAATCCATATTCAAAGCACTTAAAGTTCAGCAACTACTTCTCTTTTTTTCATTTCCCAGAAAGTAATTAAATACTAAGCCAAATGAAGATCCAGAAACAAATACATAAACACAATTGAGAAAAGAAAAAAAAACAAGAAGAAACCAAATCATCACCAAAGATTCAAAATAAGGCATGAAAGGCAATTCAACAGTAAAGTTTCTAAAGCAGAGACAAAAGACATGACCACAATTTTAACACCCAAAAGTTTCTCCAGCAACATCACAATACTTCAAATTAAATTAAATTAAACCTTCACATTTGATACTTAATCGGAATTTGCAATTACTTGAATATATTCTTTTTTTTTCAGCCACAATACTTCAAGTTGTTCAAAGCAATTAAAAAGTTATTAAGAAAAGAAATTAAAAGGAGAGGGTAGCGTACCGGGTCCAAAGCAACGGCGGAGGTCGCCTGGACAGTGAAGTGGTGGAAGTGTTGAGACTTGGGAAGAAAAATGGAGGGAAGGACTGTAAAGTGTAAGTCATGAGAAAGCCAAGGGGTATTTCGGGACAAGTCAAACGGGCCTAATAACAAAATCGACCAAATTTAAGATTTGGTTTCTTTGCCAACGTTTGCGTCTTTGAGTTTGGGCCTTGGGTATCTTCTTACTACTCCATTATGCAGCAGTTATGTTCGTTAGTTTAAGATTTTCTTGTCTCTTTAATTTTTTTTTTAAAAAAGCCAGAATTTCGGTAAAAAAAAATTTTAAAAATTGCCCTCCATATTTGTACTGCTTCACTTTCTAGATAAATAAATAAAAAATAAATTGAACTCTAAAATTTTTTTTAGCAAATTAAATTCTAGAATTGGTTTCGAATGACTCCATACTCCAAGAAAAAAAGAAGAGCTAGAACGGAAATTAGTAACGGATAACTTGAGAAATACTATATTCCAATTTCCAAATTTTGTTGGGAATGGAACGTTAATAAATTTAAAAGATAGTAGTACACAAAACAAGCAAAATTCCATCCATCAATGAACCAATATTACTTTATTTATTTATTTATTACATCTCATCAATAAGACCAGCATAATCCTGAGCTGCATATGGTTCAAACAGCTCTGCAAAAATCCCCTTCTTTCTTCTTGGCTTACGCCCCATGTCTCTGCATAATTGGTCATTGTAACATATATACGCCGCAGCAATGGAAGACCTCCTGAAATACTTGCCATTGTATTTTTTAATGTATTCGTCCCAGATTTCTATATCCTTTTCCATCTCTGTTATGGAAGGCAATTCCATTCTTCCACCAAGGAATTGTGTTAGCCATTGACATCTGATTTCAGATGTTGTCAAATTCGATAAACTCTCTGAATACCCAATTATGCCCAATTGTGGGATTCGAGGGTGAATTATTTGTCTGCATTTCCATTCCAAGGAGAAGGGTTTAAATTATTAAATTTAAATTCTTCTGGGGTGGTATCAAAATCTGTCAGAATTGAGTAATTAAGAACTAAGAAATTGTAAATACCTATAGAGAGGAAGTGTGGAAGTTGGTGACCCCATTATGTATTTTTGGAAGACTGGAGATTCAAAGATGTTCTTAAGTTTTTGGTCACCCTTGAATCCTGTTGCGAAAATGACAATATCTGTTTCCAGGGGCTTAGTTTCGCCATCAATGATCAAACCTTGTCTGCAAAATCCAAAGCCTGATGAATTTTTAATAACAATGCTTCCTTCTTCCAATCTGTTAACGAAATTGTCAGGTATCATTCCAATCTGACAAGAATAAACATTCTCATAAAATCTGTATTTGGGGACCAATCCATATTTCTTTAGCGGAAGTCTCCATTTAAGATACCACTCCACAAGCTTGGAGATACCCAATCTCTGGAAAATGGAAATTAATTAAGTGCATAAAGTAGAAATAAGTTTTCAATATTACATTTCATTCAAAAACAAAATTTAGATGAAATTCATTGTTAATTGTACCAAGGGTGAGAGCAAGGTTGCCAATGCTCCAAGCAGAAATGGTTCACCAGGCTTGTGATCTAAAAACCCTGCCATGCGGTTGAAATATAGAAGACCAAGACCATATCCACTTATAGAGTCGTTGGGAAGAAACCAATGAGCGGCAGTCCTTTGAATCACAGTACAAGGGTACTTTGGTCCTAGCAAAGGAACAAAGTCAACAAACACACAAATTAACAACTGTAATGATTATTGGATACTGAAGTACTATTTACACACATATGGGGATACTGATTATTGTTGCCAGAACAATTGCCAGAGTTTTACCCTATAGTGAGGCAACCCGTCTGTTAAACGGAAAAAATAATAAATACTGTGGATTAAGTTATACTAACCATTTATATTTGCACAAAATCCAGCTAAATCCATTGCAGATTTATATGAACCAATAATAGTAACTCTCTTGTTCTTCACCAATTCTTCAGCACTTGAGCTGTTCATTGCAGTATAGTCCATCAAATGCATGACCTTGCCATGGAAAACTTGGGGGCCTTGATTAGGAGGCAAATCTGGGATATTGGGAAGGCCACTAAATTGTCCAATACAAAGAATTACGAACTCTGCTTGGTAAACCTGGCCGTGAATTGATGTACAAACAATAAATAAACCAATTACTCAAAATTAATCGGCTTATAGCCTTTTTCCTTTGAACTTCCAAATTCATGACATTTTGCTCCTCAGCTTCCCAAATTCAAGACATATTATATCCCAAGGGGGCAAATTGTCTTATATTTAGAAAGTTCATGAGGCAAATTGTCTCAATTTTAGTTTAGTGGACAAATTATTCCCGGACCCATAATTAATAAGCCAAAATTAATCTAAAACCTGTAAAATTCAACCAACCTCAATGGTGCAGCTCTTGACATCTTGAACTCGGATGTGCCATTTCCCTTTGGAGCCAAAGGGTTTCCCAGTTCCACCCCAAAGATGCCACGATTCAATCTCTTCATAACTCTCTCCAACATAATCTATACTTAAAACCTTGGAATTGAACTTGATGTAAGAAGAAAGACCGAAATGCAGAGCATAAGATTGCAGATACTCCATGACCTGAGAGTGAGTAGGAAAAACATCTTTGACAGAACAAGGCCATGGGAAATCAGAAAACCTGTAAGCATCTTTAATGTTCTGGAGCTTCGTAGAATCCAGAGTATGAGCCCAAACTCCTCCGACAGTTTCATCAGCTTCAAACACAACAGGTCGGAAACCTTTCTCCAGGCTGTACTTGCATGCCAGAAGGCCACTCACGCCAGCTCCAACAATCGCCACTCGATTCTCCATTAATTGTTAATAAATTTGCTTCAATGGTCAAGCAAGCCAGCTGATGAAATCAACTATATGTAATATATAATATCATGTGCCGTAATGAAGTTGAATATGGGTACTTTTACTTTCTATCTTTAATACTTTATTATTATGAATATATGATGAATGGCGCATAATTTATTTGTAATATTTTATTTATTTTCCTTATGTTGCACCAACAACCAGGTCGAGGCGAGACTTTACAAGGTTTGTCGTTTACTAGTAATTTTAGGGTTGTAATTTCAACATTTCATGAATTAATCGCCAAACCAAAAGAGTTCCTAAATCTATAAGGCACTCAATTCTATTTCGGCAGCTAACTAGAAGATGACTTCGATTTGATACGTTTAACCAGATTGTATATACTTTAATTAATTAGTATCGAATCGTTGATCTGATTACGTGTCTATACTTTTTATTACTAATTGAAAGTCAATATACTTTTATTTATTTATTTAATATCAAAATCAAGTCAATACTTTTAATAAGTCTATATGACAAGTACTACTTCCCTGAGGAAGTTTCTTTGTCTCAAATAATCTGTCTGCTTAATACAAAAAGAATATTAATAAAGGGAGAGGAGGAAGATTTGACATAATTAATAATGATGTATTACGCTCAAAATCTCTTTGCGAATTTTTGTGAATAAATCTAATAGTAGTGTGGGACGTATCAGTAAATTTGCTGAAATTGACAAAGATTACAGAAACGTAAAGTTGTTGCTGGATGCAGCAGATTATTGATCAGAAGAATGGATTTGTGGGAGTTGGATCAAAGCCACACCGAAGCATTTAAATCATCGATCCCAGATTATATTCTCAAAATAATTGTGTGTTCAAAGGTCGTTCTTGATGAACAAAAGAGAAAAATAACAGGTAGATTGTTATTTATGAATTTATAACGGATTACAAGTATTTTTGAGTCCGGAGACAAGATTGAAACAAGAAAATATAAAGAAAACGAGTTGAACTTGTGATGAACATGATGAAAATCACAAAGATTTTGCAGAGAGTTTGAGAGAAAAAGCACAAGGCTTGGTTTTTGCAGCAAGGCAAGTTTGTAGCGTGTTGAAGTATATTGAAAATGATGGGCCACTATATATAGGGGACGGCATGGGGCTTGGAGCTTGATGGGTCGGCGGCCTGGCTTCTGGATTTGGCTCGGTACAACAATCTTCCTGCATTCTATTCTTTCACTCCACTTCAAAGAAGCTTCCAAGAAACTACTGTAATGACTCATTGTGCACTTTGGCGCCATGTACCATACGTATGTACTCTGCACCATGAACCATGTAACTTTCGAAAATCCCCTCCCTAGGTGCATCTTTGCATGCTCGGGCTGCTTCAGCGAGGCGCAAGGTGACAAATTTGGCTACGAAATGACTCGTAGGCTCTGAACTTGATCCCGAACCATTAAGCTTATGAAATATATTCTAACTTAATCACGTTTAGCCTATGGTTCGAAAATAACAAAAACCAATCTAAGGAACTGGCTTAAATCGGTGCAGAAAACCACTTGTTCTTTTTTTTTTGTTTTTGAGAGGCAATCAATTTATTAATAATATAGAGACCAAAGCCACAATCCAAAGAGACCAGAATACCAATTGCTACATTAAAACAGAAAATGCAGCAAACTGGTAATCAAAACAGCAGCTAAAACGCAAAAACAACAGCAAAACAAGATAACAAGACAGCAAAAAAGGACAATATTGAATGCTGTCAACATATACCCAACAAACCTAAATGAAACATCCATTTCCTAAATCTTCAACACACAATAACCGACTGCTCAACCCAATGCACCTCATTTTAGGAGTCACTTTCCACATCCAAACCATCAAACTAAAACCATCTCGAAGCACAAAACATAATCAATTCAAGGCTTCGCTAAAGCACAAACCTCTGCTCCATTTGAGTCCATAATCCCAAGCAATTTAGAAAATTGCATCTAGACTATTCCATTAGCATCTCTTAAACATACTGCCAATCCCCGCTATACCTGGCTAACCTCTAAACGGCTCCATCCAAATAAAACCTCATAAATCCCACCTCAGGTCAACTCTAAGAGACAATCCCAGGAATCTTAGACTTGCTAATATTGACATCACAATCAGTAGGAAAACAAAAGATATCCGAAAAAGAGCAATCCAAAACAGGCCAAGCTAATTTAACCCAACCACCTCAACATTAAGACATCAATGAGTGAATCAAATCCAAAGCCTTCCTAATGAACACCATGTCGTTTCAATGCAGCCATAAAGACCAAAGGAAAACAAAAAAAGCCATTTTCCAAATCTTAATACCATAAGTTTTGAACCAAGCATGAAAGAATTAAAACCTTGGAAATTAGTGGCAGCACCCAATCTTCTCCACCAAGAGTCCAAGGAGTGTCAAATTGCCATATCCTTCCATGATCTCACCCTATCGGATTCATCATTTTGAGCATAGATGTTTCCGATAACACATTGAAATCCAATCTCCTTCATTTTTCCAGCACAAAGAATGGATCTTTGATCCACTATAACAGAATCCATCTCAAATAAATTCTCATCCCAAAACGAAATAAATCCCCCTGCACTTCCTGTAGCATTGTAAATCTTGCCTCTACAAATGGCTCTACCCCAAATCGACTTAATAAACCTTTCATCGGCATCATTCAACTTAGTCTCTTGAATAAACAAATACTCACCCTTGCACCTTTCAACAACAAATCTAACAGCCTGTGTTTCTCCCACCTTCCCAAACCTTTTAAGATCCAAAATTATCAAACTACCTACATACACAACCAGCACCAAATCAAACTCCCT
This sequence comes from Corchorus olitorius, assembly GCA_001974825.2. Classification (NCBI taxonomy): domain Eukaryota; kingdom Viridiplantae; phylum Streptophyta; class Magnoliopsida; order Malvales; family Malvaceae; genus Corchorus; species Corchorus olitorius. The sequence continues at coordinate 145,239 of AWUE01018442.1, read as the reverse complement.
CCATACCCACTAACCTAGAGATGATCTGCTCTCTATCTTCAAAGAATTCAATACCGAGTGCCTTACTCACTTCAAAAGTTTCCTCTGCCTCCCTCATAATAAAATCATTCCTACTTCTGATATTTCCATCGGACAAGGAGATATCAGAGTCTAAATCAATAATAGCAGCATCAATTTTGTTACCTCTTTTCTTGTTTTCTTCCTTTTTTTCTTTTCACAAACCTTACATTTTCCCCATTTAAACCGCCTTGTGCGGGCCATCCACTCCTTTCTATCTTCTTCAGAAGTAACGAAAGGCCCAGTTTCACTTCTAGTGTCTGAAAAAGGCCCATTCTCACTTGGGTAAGAGCTATGGTTACTCCAATTAGTCCCTGGGTCGGACCGAACTACCAAAGCTAAAAAATTTCTCTCACCCACGTCTACCTCATCAATAGGCATTCCAACCTCGTTAAAGCACACCACTTCTCCATTAAATGCATCATACCTTGCATGAATAAGATTATCTTCCACTAAGTCTTCATCTAAAGACTTCAGCTATTTATCATCAATGGCTTTAGCGATCTCCAAGGTTCTTGTGGCTCGGGAATCACTTCAACCGACAAAGCCTTAATACCTTCATCAGTTCCTAAAATCACTTCATTAAGACTGTCATAAGAATCTGAAAGGTTTTTTTGTTCTGATATCTCCAGTGATTGCCTAAAACAGAGAAAAAAATTCTCATGCCATAGTTCAAGAGGGACATCAAACAGCCTAACCCAAACAAGATTCAGTCTCTGTAAATCAGATGAAACCCCAAGGTTCAATGACTTTAATCCACTTTTCACAAGAGCTATTGATTCTTACTATACAATCATTCAATGATTGATCCTCCTCAACTGTTAGTAAAATCATGATGTTGCTGAAATCCCTCACTAACACCATGGGATCCAATTTGTTAATCAAAGAAACGAGCTCCTCCTTGCCGTCAGTAGTATGAAGCAAGACAATAGCACTTCTAGCCAACCATCTCATATCCTCCTCTGGAATTTGAACCGCCATCTCAAGCTCATCATTAGAATTATCATCCTTATCAGAACCATCCTCCATTGAAGCCTCATTCACAAGCTCCACTGGTACATATCATTCACCAACTCAACTGAAACCGTTTTTGGCTCTGTTCTAATACGAGAAGTTGAGGCTTCCTTTCTAAAAGCCTCGTGGCTCACTAAATGTGGGTCAGAAACCTAAATGTTCTGAACTTCCTTCTCTTTGCGATTGTCACCTTCCTAGTTGACTGTTGGTATTTTAATCGGAAACCTCTGATAGTTCTTATAATGCCCTGCACCTCTATTAAAATTTGTGTGATTCCGCCTAAGACCATTAGCATTGTCCACCCTCTTTAAAGGCTGCCACCGATTCGATTCTCTGTCATCTCTGTAAGTTGCAGGCTTGAAATTATTGGCTTCACGCTGAACAGGGATTTCATCAATTCTCCTTCTAACCGCCTTCCTTACCAAAATTCTTCTACCATCCACCCTCCTGCCTTCGCCAAACTTGATAGCCTTCATCGCTTCACCTTCATATCTATATCTAACAAAAGCCAAATTGACAGGACTATTCTTTCTTCTTAGCAAAAAAAGACATTGACAACAGTACCGAACTCCATAAAAATATCCCATAAAACTCTTCTAGTGATGTTCTGACTCAAATTGTTCACAAAAAGAGAATGAAGAGAAAGTCACCATCTAAAAGACTCTGTTGGACATCTCCTACTCCACCACGATTCCGATCGCAAAGGCTCTCTACGGCTAGCCCCTCTCCACTCACTCTCTCTCATGATTGATCAATTCATTTTTTTTTGAATGGTGAAAGACTTGCAAAAGTTGTCGAAAATGGTCAAATGGACTACGGCATGAAAATGACTAGTTATGGACCATCATTAACGTTACAAACATGGCTCCATGCGCCTGGTGCCATGTTTTGCTTAAAATTCACCTTTCCGAGGCTTGTGTCCTTAATTGAAAAGTTGGAAAAAGTTGAGACTGAAACATGATATGGCTCAAAACCTTCATACAACCATAATAACAATTTTAAAGTGTGTCGTCACTCTCATGGTGCAAAGATCATGTATAAATTGCTCCAAAGATGTGTTTTGTTCTCAATTGAAAACCGAATAAAAGTTATAAACTGAATCAGATTAAGCCAAGATTTCACCAGGACCATGTCATAAGCTAAAGAAAACATTGTGAAGGCCTATCATTGAAATCAACATGCATCTTCTTAGTTAATCAAGCTAATTCGACATAATGTCCTTAATTGCACGACGTGTAAAAGTTACGTTTTGCTGCACCTGAGGAAACCTATGGGTGGCTTTACCTCGTTATTAAGGTGAAAATATCATCAACATGCCGCAGGTCATAAGCCAATATTAAATCCCATGTCTGCGCGCGAAAGTGCTATGTAATTGTTGCACTTTGAGAATTAATTCTCTTCCTGCGCCTGAAGCGGTGCAGCACATAATCTATTTAAAGATTCTCCGCCTTAATTATTTTCTCCAATAATAATTATGAAAATTAATTATTATTGGGCTTGTCCTATTAAATTTGGGCTTAATCATTACTCTCTCCCATTCAAAATAAGTGAAACATTTTAACTTTTGCAGTCTTTCAAAATAAGTGAAACAATTACAAAACCAATGTAATTTTACTTTTTTTCCATATATACCCCTAAGTGTTAATTAAAGTGGTTGGACTTTTAAGTGGTCTTGGAAAGTTGGGAAGGGAGAGAAAATTAATTAATTAATTAATTGTTTATAAAAACTTTTAGAAGGGTAATTATGCCATTTTAAGTGAGTTTTTACTAAATTTAAAACTAACTAATCATTGCCTTGGTCTGTGAAAAATTCCTATTGGTCTGTGTGATATTCCTAGTGTTTCACTTATTTTGAATGGGAGGGAATAACTAAAAAGCCTTTTCCTAATCATAATAGAGTTAGGGTGGTAGAAAATCCAATTACTATAAGACTTTGGAGACAAATCCTAACCACTCATCTTAATTATCCAAGTTCAATGACCAATTTACCCTCAATTGTAAATTGATGTATAAACATGATGAGGAGAGAAATATAAGAGCATATATAAAAGCAAATCGAAGGAAATTATTTATAGAATGTGTAAATTTAACTAATTTTAATGGGACAGAAAGATTAACTTGATTTAAAGCATTTTGAAATGGACTAATGCTACTTGCGTCGTCTATTTCCACCACTTGGGTATCCCGTCATGACCTGACATGTCAGGTGCCAACATAGAATTTTTCTATAAATACTAAAATCCTATTTGATAATATACTAAATTTTATGACTTATCTTGTGGAACCTGCTTTTTTTTTTATGACTAAACCAGGTGTTATTAAAAAACTAATAAATCTAAAAGGAGAAGGAAGTCTGAAGTGGATGCCACATTGACGCAGCGGAACGTGTTAAATCCAGAAACAAAGATAAACTCAGAGAAAACTCACAGAAGATAAATTGAATAAAATTGCTGAAAAGATTGATTAACCTCAAATTTAGGGTTTACAACCTTTAAATAGTCTCAGGAAATAACGAAATCTAGAAAAAGCCCAAAACGGCCCAAAATAACAAAAGCGATAAAAACTAAAACTGGCGACAGAAAATTGTAACGGCCTTTTCAGGCCCTAAATGAAGGCTTGAACGACAACGCGATTCACCACGACGTAGTTGACTCAAAACCCTTTCCGAAGAGGTACAGGCCCCGTATCTCCTTACAGTTTGAAAGTTATGACCTTTCGAAGTTGGCCCACATGCAGAAACTTCAGGATCAAAATCCAAAACGTTACGCGCCCTTTCGAGCGGACTTCTGACGGTCCATACGATCCATAAACGCATCACCTATCTCATCCGCATCGGTCTCCTCCACTTGAGAAAAACTTGTTCTCGAGTTCGGATATAATGGCACATAGGAATCATGGAACTAATTAGACAAATCCGACACATTAAATGTTTTGGAGATGCCCATGTTATCAAGAAGATTAACAATATAAGCATTATCATTAATCTTCTGCAGGATAGAATAAGGACATACTTTTTCGGCTTGAGCTTGCTGTAAGTACCCACTGGTAATTATTCCTTGCGCAGCACCTATCTCATCCGCATCACACATCCGCGCTAGGATACAATAAGCGGTAGAAAATTAGTGGAACAAACATCATTTTAGTATATATCTATTCTAAAAAGTTGGCACAAAAGGTAATTTGCTTATTCAAATCTTAATACATGTCAAATTTTTTGTAACTTCGGATATCTCAGAAATCAACCAAACAAATAATTAAAGCCGAAACAACCAAGAAAATTTTCTTCTTGGACATATGCCACAAATCTCCAATATCAAACCAATCAATCACAATCACTAATCATAACAATCAAACTGGCAAACTCTCAATCCAATCAACCCAAAAACCCATAACACCCAAAGGGGATTTTCTCACAACAACATAACTCTTAGCAAATAAGTAGTTAATTAATTAATTATCAACCTAATTTTCCATATCCTAATTAATTTAGGTTAATTTCCTAACAATCTCCACCTTAACCCAAATTTTTTCATCTAAGCTTAATTGCTCTACCCTTTGACCAAATCCACAAAAATAACTTTCTTCTTTGTTGGCAAATCTACATCCTTCTTCTCAATTTGATCTGAAGATACTGATCCAGCTCCTCTTGTTGTGCTTTCAATCAACTCATACAAATTTTTTGAATTTACAAATTCTTTGAATTTTTCACTCCTTTCATCACAATCATTGAACCTTTGGTAATCTTCAAACCTTCACCTCGATAATAACTTAAGGTATCCAGCTTTCTAAGTAAAATCAAATTCCTTGTAAAGTTTGGAACATACATCACATTCCCAAGTATCTTGAGACTACCATCATGCAAACGAAGTTTCACACTACCAATACCTCCAATTCTTTCTTTACCATTATTAGACATGTAAAAGGCCTTATCACAATTATCAAGCTTTGAAAACCATTCTTTCTTTGTGCAAATATGTTCTAAATAAGCAGAATCAAACACCCGCATATCTCTAGTATCTTTTTTTTGTTCTTACACCATCAAAACAACATACTTTCTTCAGAATCTTCCTCACTATCAGCAGCAACCATATTAATACCACCATTATTCTTTCCTTTAGACTTCATGAAATCCCCCAAATCTTGCATTAACTTCTTCTAGTAGCCTTTTATTTACCTCATCTCATGACAATAATAGCATTCCTTAATGCTAAATCAACCTTTGGCCTCGAATTTGATCTTCCTCTTACATTGAATCTACCCTTTAATCTTGCATCATTCATATCTCTTCCATTAGTTCTTCCACGCTCCACGCCATGAGAGCACCATTCTCTTCATCTTTCCTTTCAACTTCTTTCAATCTCTCATACTCATTAATTGTAGAAGTCACTTCTTGCAAGCCTAGAGTTTGCCTACCAACCATCAAAGCTCTAGTCACAGGATCATACTTGTCGGTAAGAGAATTAATCAATAAAACTGTTTTATCAACCTCTTTCGTTACTTTACCCACACTTGCCTACTGAGTACCCAATCTATTGTACTAACACATCTGTTATTGTACTCTGCCAAATTTGAAAACTGTCTGTGTTGGTCCCAAATGTGGTGCTAGAGGGGGGTGAATAGCCCACTTCAAAAATCTTTTCAAGTTGAATGCTTACTGCAACAGAGAATATTAGTGCGACCAGATACAACAAGGAAACTAGTGGGAGCAAAACTAAATAGACAAGATAGAAAAGCAATGAGTACTATAAATAAAAATGTCAGAGAAAATGAATGGAAGTGCACAGGATTGACAGTGATGGCAGAGGGAGTAAATGAGATAAATTGGCATGCAATAAAGACAATAAAGGTAATGTAACTAGAAGGGATTAGTAGTAGCTTAGCTTAACACACGATTTATAGAGGTTCGGTCACCTCGACCTACGTCCTCTACCTTGGCTCTTCTCAACTAAGGATTTTCACCAAATCCACTAATCCGATGTAGTTACGGGCCTACACCAAGCCTTTACACAGACCAAGCTTTCCCAAAGCTTGCAGCAACGCCGAGCTTTAACCTAGCTCGAATAAGTGCTGCCCGCACTTAAATGCAACCAAATTTTACAAAGTTTGAAGTGTGTAAACTGATCCTAAATGATTGAAATACACAAAGTAAGTTTTGGGCAAGATTCACAAGAATAGAGTTAAGAACAAACTTGCTAAATCCAAGCAAATACAAGAGAAAAGAGTGTAGTACGGCTTGGGTAAGAACCTTGATAGTTAATGCTTTCTTTTGGGTTCTTGAATGCTCAAAACTGCTTCCCAACGATTATTTCAAGCCTTAAAATACAAATCTGTCAAAACTAGCCGTTGGAACGCCTGTTTGAATTTAATCCCGTTATTTTGTCGTTTTCGGCGCTGGCAAATACTGACTGGTAACGCTATCTAACTTCATTAGTCCCACTAAAATGTTCTTCAGAATTGGTGGCACTAAATATGCTCTGACTATCTTCCTTCTTTGGATATGTCACTTCTTCATATGCATCTTCTTGTTCTAGTTTTAGTCTCACTAAATGATGTCCAATTTACATTATGAACTGAATCTCCTTTAATCTCGAGGGCTTCCCATGTAGTGTATTTCTCCTGTGACATTGAGCTATGAAAAGATTGGTTTGCGCTTAACCATACAATGAGTGTCACTCAATTTGTCACTGCACACTTATATAGCTTGGTTAGTCTAACTAACATAGAATGTTTTGTTATCATCAAAAACTATGGAGTCAACAATCTCCCCCTTTTTTGATGATGACAAAACACTCCTTGAATTGAAGTGTTTACTAATAAGAGAAGATATGTTCAGTTAGAGGATTTTACCAAGCTCCCCCTGAGTGAGTGCATAGTGAGATTTCAGCCTCACTAATTAGGCTTGCAATATTGCTGTGAACAACGATACTATTCTCAAGTAAAAAATTGTTAGAGAAAAATGAAGAACAGCAATCACACAACAATAACTATCTCGACCAAGGAGTAATAAGCAGTAAGAAATAAAAAGCGAGTGCTGTTATATTGCAAGGAATGAAAGCGGGAAGAGATAGATAGAAACTCAAGATTCTCAAATAATCAGATACAGTTAGTGGCAATAAAAGATATTCAAAAATTAGTTCCACTAAATGCTTGAGGGGGGTTAGAAATAATTTTACAGTTATTAGATTTAGTGCTCCCCCGTTGAGTAATCAATTCTACAACCCCTGGGACCCCAACCTGCATGTCATAAAGTTGCCTTTATGCCATGCAAGATATCATGCATGAAAAATTATTCTCACTAAAGCGCAGGCATGAATTAGTGTGACTAACTCAATCTATTCAATCTCAATTCAAGGCCCCTGTATTTTCTCCCCCTTTTTGTCAGAATCAACAAAAGAGTTCGAAAACCCTGCAAAACAGAGTGAGTAATACACAAGTACGGTGCATAAATCCTTAAGAAAAGGAATTCAAAAACATCATAAGTACCAAAGCACCTAGCTGAGATAAACAATATTCACATCAGAATCCAAAGGCACATCAGTGCCATTAAAGAAAGAGGGAAGAGAATGGAAAAACAGAATCCAAATAGAAACAAGTTATCCAAGGCACACACACAGGTGCCACAAATGTTCAGAATGCATGAAGTGAAAATGAAATTGCATGAGAAGATCATTGTTGGATTTAAGCGTTCTTGATTCGCTTGGACTGCCTTACTCCAACCTTCTTGGATGGTTTGGATGCTACTGCAGGGATTGCTTCAGTATCATCTTCAACGTTAGGATGCTTGGTCCTCGGCCTTTTCTTGAGAGCAGGTTGAGGATGTTCTGTGTGTTCTGAAGCAACATTACTTTCAGTAGCATGTACTAGATCTTCACCAGTGGCAGTGCTGGCTTTCTTAGTTACTTTCTTCTTAGGCTTAACTATGGGAGAGGTTGGTTTAGAGGAAACTGCGCTGGAGGATGCCTTAGCCTTTGCTGTGTCCTCGGGGGATGCTGAAGCAGTGGCCAGTGGCTCAAGACCTGTAAGAACTTCTTCTGTTTCGGCCAAAGACATGTCTGCAATCTCAGGATCAATCCCACCAGAATTGATTGAGCCAAAAACAACCCTATTTTTATGGCTATTCTATTATGTTTTTGGATCTAATTATGCTTAATTATATGCTATTTTGATGATATTTGTGTTTTAAGTTCTTAAGTGATGTGAAATTGAGAAATTGTTATTTTTCACTTCTTTTGGAGCTATTTTGATGACTTTTTACACAGATTTTAGCAAAGCAATTTTGAGTATAGATTTGAAGATTCGAAGTTCGTGTTTGAAGACTCATTGAAGATGATTTGAAGACTTGAAGACTTTGAAGAATTATTTCAAGGAGCGAGAATTGAAGATTGGAGCTTTAATTGAAGACAAGTCATGAACAAGTTCTCAAGCTTTGGTATTTTTGGATAATTTATATGGGAAAATACTCAGCCCATATAAGATATTAATTGGAATTAAAATCCCAATTAATGACTCCTAAATCCAAGGAAATATCCAAATCCCGTAGATTCCCGATTCTAGTCCTAACAGGAATAGGATTCAGGCGCAGTTTTGGTAGAAAAATCATAACTTTTTGCTCAGACCTCCGATTGAAGCGCATGAGTATTCGTTGGAAAGCTGACTCCGAGATCTACAACTTTCCTTTGAAGTCCAAGACTCAGTTTCACCATCTTCAAGCCCAAAAATGCCGTCGAAGTCACTGCACGAAATCAGGATTTTTTCAGGATCCTATTTTAACTTGGATTCTACTCTAGGATGACTTTTAATCTAACTTGGACTCTAAGTTAGACTCAAAACCGACTTAGACCTCTTTCCAAGTTAGGATTGGAATTCCTAGGGTTATTTCCACTATAAATAGGCACCTTAGATCTAGGTTTTTAGTACATGTAGATCTAGAAATTGTATTTGGTAGAATTATTGAAGATTTGGAGGACAAAAAGCCTTGTGCCGCCGCCCCCTCTTCTTCCATCCATAAGATAAGTTTTTCTTCTTATTCTTTGGATGCTCACTCAATTCATGAGTGAGTAATTCTTTTCTTTACTCCAATGTAGAATTTAATTGATCTCTTGACTTATATATTGGTGAGATTTTGTGCTTATATATGATAATTGTTAGAGTATTCCTTTGATCTCTGTTTTAATTCTATGTTGCTTGTTTTGATGGATTGAGCCGTCACTTTCTTGATAAATTAAGTTAGCATTAGCTAGATCAAGTCGAGGATTAATAGTCCAGGCTTGGTTGTTTGTAGCAATTGGTTGAGAATTAACCACTCCTTCCAAGGGAGATAAGGAACTTTGAGTGAGAAATTACTCTTTGTGCTTGTATAAATTACTAGTTCTTAATGCTTTGTTGCTTGGTGAATCTTTAAGCTTTAACCGGTAATTGATTTGTTAAGTTAGCAATAGAGGTAATTTAAGCCTTAACCGGTAATCTTATCTAATTAAGGTAATTTAGGAATTAATTCCGACAAGCTATTCTTCGTTTTCATAATTATTAGATATCAATGATCCATGTTATAATTGTCAAGAGGGATATTAATTCTATGTTGGAGGTTTTTATAAATTGTTTTCTTGATTATTCACTACTTTCTTATCAATTGTTTTCTTTAATTTTCTTGATTGTTTTCTTAGTTAATTTAATTGTTAGTTAGATTAGGTTTAATTTCACTATAAAAATTCTCTTTAATTTGTTTGACTGATTTAAGAAGAAGATAAATAACCTATCTCTCTGTGGGTTCGACCCCTACTTGCCCTATCTGCTTTAGTTAGGATTTTGTTGGGATTTTATTTTTATGATTTGCTCACGACCGATCAAGAATCCTTAGTGATATTAGTCTGATTAATTTCTGCTGGTGATTTAAATACTTCAGCTGTCTTGTCATTTGCCTAACATTGATGTTATCGCGTTCTAGGTCACTGTCTTCTTTCTGTTGATCATTGTCTTCAGCAACTTCTTCCTCCGATTCACTGTCCCTGTTTTCCTCTTCTTCATATACTTCGTTGTCAGCTTCCTCATCAATCTCTTCCTCTAAATCTTCTTGCTCTTCTTTATCGTCCTCTTCATTATCTTCAAGTTCCTCGATACTGTTTTCTTCTTCAACAATGTCTTCATCAGAATCCTTGTGCTGCTTCTCCTTTTAAGAAGGAATGGTGTTAGTCTCTTTTTGCTGTTGCTGTATATCTGGAGCATTCAGGTCATCGAGATCATCAAACTCAAATGTCCTTCCAAGCACCTTTTCAGCCATAAGATTCAGAATGCTGATAGTATTTTGCTGATATTGCAGGTTTGATTTCCTCATCAAATTTATGTTGGTGTTGGTGACAACTATAGCATCAGTCAGATTGTCAAGTGCCTATGCAACTTGAGAGTCCTTTACTGTGGTTTGCACAAATCTAATCTGTGACTTGAAAGAGAGAGGAGAACATATCACTCGCATGTCCTTGTGTTGGTGCATCTTGGTTTGTGCAATCTGCCCCAGTGCAGTGACAAGTGGACCGAAACCACAGTGCATACTACTTTTGGAAGTTGTCTTCTTGATCTCATTGATAATAATCTGAGCCAAATTGACCTTTATTCCTGTCCAGACGCAGTGCAGCAGCCAGATGTCCTTCTGATTTATGTATTCTAAACTTCCTTGCTTATACCAGAGACTGTTACCAATAAAATGATGAAGGAGCTTTGCTTGAACGTTCAGAAGCTTTCTCTTTGCTTGAGAGTCAGGAAATTTTTCTTTCTTGCCACTAATAGTTTCCCATGCATCATTATAATCAAATGATTTTGATGGTTCATTATCACCTTCTGTTCCCTCAATTTTCAACAGTAGACCTATCATATTTGCCGTAACAATAACTTCTTCTCCACAGATAAAGGCAAACAAATCCTCTTTGTTCCATGTGTGCTTGCCCGTGTATTCATTTTCTTTCAGGATAAGACTAGTGTAAAATTCCTTCACAGCAGTTGCACTAGCTTTTTCATTCAAAAGCTGAGTGAGTCCTATCCAGCCAACATTTTCTAGCTTCTTGTAAAGAGAGTCATACTCGGGATTCTTGGATAGACTATTCCAATCAAGAGATGTAGTTTCTAAAAGCTTAGAATCATCCAAGCTTTCGTACCTTAGTTTGTGCCAACCGTCTCTGAAGTGATCTTTAGAAATAGTGTGGATGAGATTTTTCTGAAGAGAACTTAGAGCGGCCTGTTTCTTCTTAGGTGGAGGACTTTGATAAACTGCTTTCTTTTTTCCTTTGTCTTTTCCTTTTGTGGTTGTTGCAGCTTTCTTTAATTTTCCAGCTTTTCCTTTACTTTTTCCTTCTTCAACCGTCCTTTCAAGCAGGGCTTTCCAACGAGAGAGCGGATCCAGAGTGATGCAGAGAGAAATGATGCAGGAGAGGATCTAGGGTTTGCTCTGGCGAAGATTGGGAAGGAAAGTAGGGTGAAAGAGAGAAGCATAGTTTAAAGGAGAGAGAGAGAGAGGGAGAGAGAGAGTTTTAGTGGAGCAGTAATTCTCGGGAAGTGGGGAGTTTCGAAACTCAAACGCCAGAGGGGTAGAAAATTAGGAGGGAAAAATCCTGCCTGAAATTTTGCTGACGTGTCAGGATGAGATCCTGACAGATTAGCGATTAGTCTCAGCAATTTGAGTGGAGATTTTGGTGAGAGCAAACCTTAGACAGAATGGGATGTGCATGATCACACATGACATGCATCTATCATTCCTAATTCATTCCTAATGCGACTAAAATGCTCATCACACAATGGTTTAGTGAATATGTCAGCTAATTGATGCAAGGAATCAACAAAGTTAATCTCGATATCACCTTTTTGGACATAATCTCGAATGAAGTGATATCTTATTTTGATATGTTTGGTGCGTGAGTGCTGAACTGGATTCTTGGTGATGTTGATAGCGCTGGTGTTATTACATAGCAATGGCACCTTCTTCATATCAATTCCAAAGTCTCTCAGTTGCTGCTTGATCCACAGGACTTGAGCACAGCAACTTCCAACAGCAATGTACTCAGCCTCGGCTGTTGAGAGAGCCACTGATTTTTGCTTTCTACAAGACCATGAGACAAGTGCACTTCCAAGAAATTGACAAGTCCCACTGGTACTTTTTCGATCAGTTTTGCTGCCAGCAAAGTCTGCATCAGAGTATCCTACTAGTTCCAAATCTGTTCCCTTTGGATACCACAAGCCTAGGCCTATAGTTCCTAAGAGATTCTTTGAGGCAAGATTGAAATCTTGTACACAGGCATACACTAAAAAGAATATCAGGTCTGCTAGCAGTAAGTACAGAAGTGATCTAATCATACCTCGATAGAGCTTTTGGTTCACTTCTTTACCTTTCTCATCCGAGTCTAATTTAGTCCCACTAGCCATAAGTGTTTTCATTGTTTTGCACTCCTGCATGTTGAATTTCTTCAACATTTCTTTGGTGTATTTTGCCTGATTGATGAAGATCCCATCTTTGCATTGTTTGACTTGTAATCCAAGAAAGAAAGTCAGCTCACCCATCATGCTCATTTCAAATTCACACTGCATTTCCTTAGCAAAATACTCACAGAGACTTTCATTAGTGGCACCAAATATAATATCATCAACATATATTTGAACAATAAGCAGATTAGTGCCCTTCCTTTTCAGGAACAATGTAGTGTCAACACTTCCTCTTGTAAAACCTTTTTGCAACAGAAACTTTGACAGCCTCTCATACCAAGCTCTAGGAGCTTGTTTGACACCATACAAAGCTTTGTGCAGTCTGAAAACATCATTTGGTCTTTTGAAATCTTCGAAACCAGGAGGTTGTTCCACATACACTTCCTCTTGAATGTAACCATTTAGGAAGGCACTTTTCACATCCATTTGAAACAATTTAAAGTCTAAATGACAAGCAAAGGCAAGTAAAAGGCGAATAGCCTCTAACCTGGCAACATGAGCAAAGGTTTCATCATAATCAATGCCTTCTTCCTGGTTATAGCCTTTGGCTACCAGTCGGGCTTTGTTCCTTACCACTTTACCAGTTTCATCTAGTTTGTTTCTGAAGACCGATTTAGTGCCAACAATTGGATGGTTATTAGGTCTTGGCACTAAAATACAGACTTTGTTTCGCTCAAACTGGTTCAGTTCCTCTTGCATTGCTGTCATCCAGCTTTCTTCCTTTTCTGCTTCTTCAAATGTTTTTGGTTCCACTTGAGAGATGAATGCAGCAAATTCACAAGTCTCTTTAAGTCCACTTCATGTTCTCAATCCTTCTCTAGAACTACCAATGATCTGATCAATTGGGTGACTCCTAGCATGTTTCCATGCTCTTGGAAGATCATTATGTTGAACTTCCACTCTCTGCAAGCTTTCTATAGGAGGCTCTTCTTCTTGAGTCTCCATTTCTTTATTTTCTGGAACTGGATTGGTGTCACCAATTTGTACCTGTCTCATGCTCGCACTAATTTCATCTGCATCATCATCATCATCCACTACCTTTCTCGGTGGAGCGTTAGTTTCATAAAAAACAACATGGATTGATTTCTCAACAACTAAAGAAGTTTTATTAAACACTCTGTAAGCTTTGGAATTCAGGGCATAGCCCAGAAAGATAGCTTCATCACTTTTGGCATCAAACTTTGCAATGGTGTGTTTTCCATTATTCAAGACAAAACATTTGCAACCAAAGCTCCTAAAGTGAAAAATGTTTGGTTTTCTCCCTTTGTAGAGCTCATACGGTGTCTTTGAAAGCATAGGTCTGATAGAAACCTTGTTTAAAATGTAAACTGCAGTTTGAGTGGCCTCAGCCCAAAAATATTTTAGTAAATTGTTTTCGCAAATCATAGTTCTGGCCATGTCTTTTAGTGTTCTTTTCTTTCGTTCCACAACACCATTATGCTGTGGGGTTCTAGTAGCAGAGAAATTGTGAGAAAAACCATTTTCAATACAAAAATTTTCAAAATCATGGCTTATGAACTCACCGCCATGGTCACTTCTAATGCCATTAATGTTATAGCCTTTTTCATTCTGAACAATCTTACAGTGTTTAGCAAAAACTTCTAAAGCTTCATCTTTGTGTCTGAGAAAATAAACCCATGTATATCTAGAGTAATCATAAACAATCACAAAGCCATAAGAATTACCTCCCATACTCATGACATCGATTGGACCAAACAAATCCATGTGCAGTAGCTCAAGTGGTCTTGAGGTTGAGACAACATTCTTTGACTTAAATGAACTTCTGACTTGTTTTTCAAACTGACAGGCTTCACACACTTTGTCATTGTTGAACTTCAGTTTGGGCAGGCCTTTGACTAGATCCTTTCTTATTAACTTGGAAATGGTGCTCATGCTTGCATGACCTAATCTTTTATGCCATAACCAGCTTTCAGAAGCATTGTTAGCCATCAAACAGATATTATCTCCCAAGATTAAATCATCAAGAAAGATAATATATACATTACCTTGCCTTTTACCAACAAACTTGAGCTTTTCTATTTTGATGTCAAATACTCGGCATAAGTGAGAGTCGAAGTATACTATGTGTCCTTTATCTCAAAGTTGACTGATGCTTAGAAGATTGTGCTTTAAGCCTTTCACAAGGCAAACATGAGTGATTTGTGCCGATCCTTTGCCAATAGTTCCAATTCCCTGTATCTTTCCTTTTGAATTGTCACCAAAGGTGACATTTCCTCCATTTTTCACTTTAAGTTCTTTAAACAACTTTTTCTCTCCTGTCATGTGTCTTGAACAGCCACTGTCTAAATACCAGGGTTGTTTTTCCTTCGGTTGAGCTTCCAAACAGTAGTCTTGTTGCTCTTGCTCAACCTGCACACACACATTTTCAGTTTGCTGTTTTAGGTACCTATACTTTGATGGGTCTTTGGGGGTTAGCAACAACATATGTACCTTTAGGCACCCCAACTAATTTAGTTCAGGAAGGGTACCCATCCTTCTGATAGCAATCAGAGGATTGATGACCTTTTCTGCCACAAGTATAACAAGTCATGGCTCTAGGCTTGTGATGCCTTATATTGTAACTTCTATTAGTTCGAGCAATTTTTATGTTGTTGTTAGTGACAATAATTTTCTCATTTTTCATTTCCTCTAACTGTTTCACCAGTTTCTCATTTTCAGCTTTTGCATGCTCAAGATCAGCTAGTAAAGCATCATACTTTTCAGTCATGCAATCAAGGTTGTTTTTAGTGGATTCCAAATCAAGCATTATCTCTGAGTTTCTTTTCTTCAAACATTCATACAGTTTGATAGCATGCTCATATTCTTCAAATAAGCTTTCATATTCTTCATGCATTTCATCAATAGAAACATCAGAAAGATCAGGGATTGCCTCAAGGCTTTCTTCCTCTGCCATAAGACATAGGTTGGCCTTGGCTCCTTGTTCATTGTCACTGGCTTCAGAGTCTGATACATCACTGTCTGACCAGGTACTAGTAACCATCGCTCTTTTCTTCTTCTTGTCTTTCCCAGGAGCTTCTTTCTTGTTGTGTGGGCAGTCACTCTTGATGTGAGCAGGCCTTCCACAACCGAAGCAGGTAAACTGATTATCTCTACGATCATCATTCTTGTATCTTTCTTTGTCATTTCTGAATTTCTCATTTCTGTACTTGTCTCTTCTGTAACCTCTTTTGTTAAAGAGTTGGTTTCTTCTTCCTTTCAGTCTTCTGAATTTTCGAGCTAACATTGCTGAATCATCATCATCATCAGATGACTCGCTTTCTTCTAAAGTTAATTGCTTTATTTCTTCTTCTAGAGCAGAGACTTTGAGAGCAAGCCCCTTTTTCTTCTCAGAAATCTTCTTGTCACGATCTTCTTCATGCTTTAGTTCCCTTTCATGTGAGTAGTGATCCACATATGTCATCCAGAGTGGTAGTGTTCAAGTTTCTGCATTCCCATATAGCCAGAGTCTTCGGACTCCAGGACTTTGGGAGAGCTCTAAGCAGCTTTTTCACCATGTTGCTCTTTGAATAAGCTTTTCCCAGTTACTTAAGCTGATTGGTGGTGTTGGCAAATCTATCATACATTTCTGTGATAGATTCATCTGGTCTCATTCTGAAGGATTCATAGTCTAGAGTGAGCAAGTTAATTTTATATTCCTTCACTTGAGAAGTTCCCTCGTGGGTGACTTCCAGTTTGTCCCAGATTTCTTTAGCTGTATCACAGCTAGCAACTCTATTATACTCAGAGGCATTTAAGGCACAATGCAGAGTATTGACTGCTTTGAAGTTCAGTTGTACTTTGCGAGTGTCTCCTGCAGTCCATTTGTCCCATTCTTTTGTGACTTATTATCCATCTTCATTCCTTTATTT
Source organism: Corchorus olitorius (assembly GCA_001974825.2). Classification (NCBI taxonomy): domain Eukaryota; kingdom Viridiplantae; phylum Streptophyta; class Magnoliopsida; order Malvales; family Malvaceae; genus Corchorus; species Corchorus olitorius. The sequence goes on along the minus strand of AWUE01018442.1, from coordinate 128,836 downwards.
GGGAACGAAAGGACCCTGAACAACTACTCCCCACATTTCGAAATCATAGGCTTTCATGAAGACAACCATTCTGTTTTTCCAGCATTGATAATTAGTCCCATCAAACAGAGGAGGCCTTTGAGTGGACTGGCCTTCTCAATCATGTTCACAACATTCTGTGAGGAGCTTCCAGCAGCTATATTGGATCTCTCTCTTGGATGTTAGTCCTAGTTGATTAAGAGGAAGGCTCTGATACCAATTGTTGGTCCCAAATGTGGTGCTAGAAGGGGGTGAATAGCCCACTTCAAAAATCTTTTCAAGTTGAATGCTTACTGCAACAGAGAATATTAGTGCGACCAGATACAACAAGGAAACTAGTGGGAGCAAAACTAAATAGACAAGATAAAAAAGCAATGAGTACTATAAATAAAAATGTCAGAGAAAATGAATGGAAGTGCACAGGATTGATAGTGATGGCAGAGGGAATAAATGAGATAAATTGGCATGCAATAAAGACAATAGAGGCAATGTAACTAGAAGGGATTAGTAGTAGCTTAGCTCAAAACACGATTTATAGAGGTTCGGTCACCCCGACCAACGTCCTTTACCTTGGCTCTTCTCAACCAAGGATTTTCACCAAATCCACTAATCCGATGTAGTTACGGGCCTACACCAAGTCTTTACACAGACCAAGCTTTCCCAAAGCTTGCAACAACGTCGAGCTTTAACCAAGCTCGAACAAGTGCTCCCTGCACTTAAACACAACCAAATTTTACAAAGTTTGAAGTGTGTAAACTGATCCTAAATGATCGAAATACACAAAGTAAGTTCTGGGCAAGATTCACAAGAATAGAGTTAAGAACAAACTTGCTAAATCCAAGCAAATACAAGAGAAAAGAGTGTAGTACGGCTTGGGTAAGAATCTTGAGAGTTAATGCTTTCTTTTGGGGTTCTTGAATGCTCAAAACTGCTTCCCAATGGTCATTTCAAGCCTTAAAATACAAATCTGTCAAAACTAGCTGTTGGAGCGCCTGTTTGAATTTAATCCCGTTATTTTATCGTTTTCCGGCGCTGGCAAATACTGACTGGTGACGCTGTCTAACTTCATTTGTCCCACTAAAATGTTCTTCGGAATTGGTGGCACTAAATTTGCTCTGACTATCTTCCTTCTTTGGATATGTCACTTCTTCATATGCATCTTCTTGTTCTGGTTTTAGTCTCACTAAATGATGTCCAATTTACATTATGAACTGAATCTCCTTTAATCTCGAGGGCTTCCCATGTAGTGTGTTTCTCCTATGACATTGAGCTATGAAAAGATTGGTTTGCGCTTAACCATTCAATGAGTGTCACTCAATTTGTTACTGCACACTTATATAGCTTGGTTAGTCTAACTAACATAGAATGTTTTGTTATCATCAAAACCTATGGAGTCAACAGTCTGTCCCATTGAACGGCTCAATCTCAAACTTTAAAGTTGATTCGCTGCTGATTTATGTCCTCTCTAATCTAGACCTATTCATAGGCCGGGCCGGGCCTAGCCTTGAGATTAAGGCCATTGGTGTTGCCCAAGCTCGGCCCATTTATAAAATGAGCATCAAACTTTTGTCCAAGCCCGACCCATTTATCAAATACTTAGACCAAGGCCCATCCAAAAGCCCATCTAATATTTGTTTTAAGAATTAAATTATATTAATTAATTTTATAAATATAATTGTAAATATAAAATATGATATATACTACCTATAATATACTACAAGCAAGGCGGCCTGCGCTTACGCTGCAGTCATCTTCTTATTAGGGCTATATTTTTTGTAATTGTTTAAGTCAGTTAGTAAGAAGATATTGCATTGGCTGTAAGTTAATCAGTTAGGGGAAACTCATACATCCAAACAAATAATTCGCATATATAAAGCAAAACACATGACCTTTCTTTCATTCTAAAAGTGCATTACCTAAATTTTACTCCATCTCTAGGTAATTCATCAAAATAAAGCTAATATTCTACTCCTCCATCTGTAGATAATTCATCAAAATAAAGTTAATATTAATTGTTGTTTGAAATGTATGTTGATTATCTAAAAGAAATAGTTTGCTGTGGTCATTTTTTAATCTTGATTGCAATTGTTAAATTAATGAACTCGGGTAGGTGGAAGAATTTGGCTTCTGCATAAGGAAGGCCTAAATTTTTGTTGTCAAGGAGCATGTATAGTTGTCGTAGGAAAATTGAATTAGTTGAGAGCATTTGCAGGAACATATGTAATTTACACAATGCACCACAAAATGATTGTACTTAGCATTGGCTAACTGTGCTTTTGGAAATGTGGAAATATACTAAATATAAGCAACTAATTGAAACCTCAATAAAAAGGAAGTCGAATGATAAATAAAAAAAATTGTAAAATAAAATAGGAATAAGGAAATGTTAAATTTAAGTATCAAATAATATAATCAACAAATAAATCTAGATTTACCTCAAAATGCTGCGGTGAGAAGTGAAAGCTCCTCACTTTAAGTTATACCATCCTAAGGCACTGCTAAATTAAATGGAAGGATCTTATCACCATCCACTTGGAAATTTTAGGAAACAGAACGAAGTCCATGTGAAACCAATTCAGATAAATGTTAGGGAAGAAGAAACCCACCCAAATAGAAATGAAGACGAAAGGAAAACAAAACTGGAATGTAAATAGTTTACCCATGAATCAACCATTATTGCAGATACATTTATAGCACCAATCTTTTGGAATTCCGGCAGAGAAGTTGAATCGGTAAATCCTAATATCCACACACAATTAATATATAATTAAAACACACTTAATCATAAATATAAAAATAGTAAATTACAAAAAATGGCAGCAGGAAAAGTAAGGGAGGAAATTCATCGAGGGTCTTTTTAGTTTTTAGTCACCCAAAAAGTGCGAAAAGACAAAAAAAAAGCCAAAAGGAGGCACCACATTAATTCTCAATTTGGCCTTTAAGTAATTTCCATAGTCACTAAAAATAATATATAGTATATATTCTTAACGATAATAAGATTTTCTACATATATTATTCATCTTTTTCTTATTTAAGATACTGTGTACGTATAAATTATATTTAATATATATTTATATATCAACAAATAAAAAATAAAAACAAGCATATTTCCTTAATCGGGTCGGGCTCGGGCCAGGCTTGGGTTTTTGCTCTTATACCCAAGCCCGACCCATAAACGAGCTTGATATTTTTGTTCAAGCCCATCCAATGGGCTTAAAATTCTTGTCCAAGCCCTTTAAAATATCGGATGGACTTACGGGCTTGGGCGGGTAGCCCGGCCCTTGAACAACTCTACTCTAATTAACCAAGCCCTTGATACCACTTGTTGTAACTTCGGATATCTCATGAATTAATCGAACAAATAATTAAAGCGGAAACAACTAAGAAAATATTCTTGTGTACCTATGCCACAAATCTCTATTATCAAATCAATCAACTACAATCACTAATCATAACAATCAAACTAAACTTGACAAACTCTCGATCTAATCAACCAAAACTCACAACAACATAACCCTTTCTATCTCATACACATACAAAACCTAAACATAAATTAAATTCTACATCGGGAACAGAAAAATTGAAAAATTTATTCCAAATTTTGTTTGGAACGTTAATCAATTTAAAAGATGCAAACAAATCAAGCAAATGCCATCCATCAATGAACCAACATTACTTCACATCTCATCAGTAAGAGCAACATAATCCTGAGCTGCATATGGTGCAAACAGCTCTGCAAAAATCCCCTTCTTTCTTCTTGTTTTTCGCCCCATGTCTCTGCATAACTGATCATTGTACCATATATACGCCGCACCAATGGAAGACCTCCTGAAATACTTGCCATTGTATTTTTTAATGTATTCGTCCCAAATTTTTATATCCTTTTCCATCTCTGTTATGGAAGGCAATTCCATTCTTCCACCAAGGAATTGTGTTAGCCATTGACATCTGATTTCAGATGTTGTCAAATTTGATAAACTCTCTGAATACCCAATTATTGCCAATTGTGGGATTCGAGGGTGAATTATTTGTCTGCATTTCCATTCCAAGGAAAGGGTTTAAATTAAATTCTTCTGTGGTGGTATCAAAATTTGTCAGAATTGAGTAAGAACTAAGAAATTGTATATACCTGTAGAGAGGAAGAGTGGAAGTTGGAGACCCCATTATGTATTTTTGGAAAACTGGAGATGCAAAGATGTTCTTAAGCTTTTGGTCACCCTTGAATCCAGTTGCGAAGATGACAATATCTGTTTCCAGGGGCTTAGTTTCGCCATCAATGATCAAACCTTCTCTGCAAAACTTAAAGCCTGTTGAATTCTTAATAACAATGCTTCCTTCTTCCAATCTGTTAACGAAATTTTCAGGTGTCATTGCAATTTGAATGGCATAAACATTCTCATAAAATCTGTATTTGGGGAGCAATCCATATTTCTTTAGCGGAAGTCTCCATTTAAGATAGCACTCCACAAGCTTGGAGATACCCAATCTCTGAAAATATATGTCCATAAAGTAGAGATAAGTTTTCGATATATATATATACATATATTATTCAAATTGCAAATAAATGTTAATTACCAAGGGTGAGAGCAAGGTTGCCAATGTTCGAAGCAGAAATGTTTCACCAGGCTTGTGATCTAAAAACCCTGCCAAGCGGTTGAAATATAGAAGACCAAGACCATATCCACTTATAGAGTCGTTGGGAAGAAACCAATGAGCGGTCCTTTGAATCACAGTGCAAGGATATTTTGGTCCTAGCAAAGGAACAAACATATTTTTTTCTTTTATGAGGTAAATATATATAGCAATAATAATTATTGTTGCCAAACCAATTGGGAGAGTTTTACCCTTTGGTGTATAAGAGGTTACGCATCAATCCTAAGTTTTGTGGTAATTGACAATGCTTAATTAGTCTTGCCAAGTACAGCATAAATGTCACTTTGCACCCTTAAATTTGTAAGGACTGGCATTTTACACCCAATTTTTTTATTTTGATCAAAACGCACCCTAAAGGTATATTTTTGTGCCACTTTACACCCTCCGTCACGGTATGACAAACGGCTCTATCGCGGTGTTCAACGTGGCATGCCACGTGTACCAAAAAGCGACATGTGACACGCCACGTGGAGAAATTATTAGGTGGATCGGGTTCACCACGTCATCCGTGGTCCCGACCAATAAGATTTTGACAAGTCAGATTTCTTCCTAAAATTTAGGCACAAATTTAGCACCAGGTTTAGTCCCTAGTTTCACTAGATGAGATTTACAGGGTAAGTCCCTAAATTTAGGACATTAACTGGTTAGGGTTTTAGAAATTGTAGCAAAAACTTTGATTTGTCAAAATCTTATTGGTTGGGACCACGGATGACGTGGTAGACCCGGTCCACCTAATAATCTCTCCGCCACGTGTACCAAAAAGTGACATGTGGCACGCCATGTGTACCAAAAAGTGACACATGGCATGCCATGTGTTTCAAAAAGTGACACGTGGCATGCCACGTGCACAAAAGGATACGTGCCACGTGTCAGTTTTTGTCCACGTAGCATGCCACGTCGGACGCCGTGACCGATCCGTTTGTCCTATAGACAGAGGGTGCAAAGTGGCACAAAAATAAAACTTTAGGGTATGTTTTGGTTAAAATAAAAAAGTTGGGTGTAAAGTGGCAATCCGTATAAACTTAAGGGTGCAAAGTGGTATTTATGCCATACAAGTACAATATTACAAATTATAGTTAATGTTGATTTAAGGTATACTAACCGTTTATATTTGCACAAACTGCAGCTAAATCCATTGCAGATTTATGAGAACCAATAATAGTAACTCTCTTGTTCTTCACAAATTCTTGAGCACTTGAGCTGTTCAAAGCAGTATAGTCCATCACATGCAAGACCTTGCCATGGAAGACATCTGGGCCTTGATCTGGAGGCAAATCTGGGATATTGGGAAGACCACTAAATTGTCCAATACAAAGAATAACGAACTCAGCTTGGTAAACCTGGCCATGAATGTACAAACAATAAATAAACCAATTATAGTCAAAATTAATCTATAACCTGGTAAAATTAAACCAACCTCAATGGTGCAGCTCTTGGCATCTTGAACTCGGATGTGCCATTTCCCATTGGAGCCAAAGGGTTTCCCAGTTCCACCCCAAAGATGCCATGATTCAATCTCTTCATAACTCTCTCCAACATAATCTATACTTAGAACCTTGGAATTGAACTTGATGTAAGAAGAAAGACCGAAATGCAGAGCATAAGATTGCAGATACTCCATGACCTGAGAATGACTAGGAAAAACATCTTTGACAGAACAAGGCCATGGGAAATCAGAAAACCTGTAAGCATCTTTAATGTTCTGGAGCTTCGTAGAATCCAGAGTATGAGCCCAACATCCTCCGACAGTTTCATCAGCTTCAAACACAATTGGTCGGAAACCTTTCTCCAAGGCGTACTTACATGCGAGAAGGCCACTCACGCCAGCTCCAACAATCGCCACTCGATTCTCCATTGTAATTAAAAAATTTGCTTCAATATTGTTCAAGCAAGCCAGCTGATGAACTATGTAATATATAATATCATGTGCCGTAAAGATATGGGTCGTACTTTCTATCTTTAAAACTTTATTATGAATACGAATGGCGCGCATAATTTATTCGTAATATTTTATTTTCCTTATGTTGCACCAACAACCAGGTCCAGGGCTTCTCCATTGTTTTTTTAATTTGATTCAAAGTTCAAGCAAGCCAACTGATGTATATATAATATATCATGTGCCGTAATGAATTTGAATATAGGTACTTCGTACTTTTCTATCTCCAATACTTAATTATGAATGGCGCACTAATTTATTTGTAATTTTATTTTCCTTAGGTTGCACTACAACTGCAACAAGTCTCCAGCCAGGTCCAGGCCACTACTAGAAAAAAAAAAAACATACTTTTCGTAACGACTAAAATATGTCGTTTCGAATGTTTTGAGTATGGTGGTACTTACGTTCCTAAAAATTTAAGGGTTTTTATTTCTCACCAACGTATTTTTGGGGCTAATTGTTCAAATAAGGGCACAATGTTTACGAAAATGCTCAAATAAGGATCTAAAGAAAAAAAAATTCAAATAAGGGCTCAACATTGCGAAAATTGCTTAAATAAGACTATATCGTCAAGATTTTCGACCCAATTATAGTTTGTGTCAAATGAATTAGACCATAACTATAGTTTTATATATCGATTGATACCTATCAGTTGCCAGATGCCTGATTTAAGCAATTTTCGCAACATTGGGTCTTGATTTGAGTTTTTTTTCTTTGGGCTCTTATTTGAGCAATTTTCGTAACATTGGATCCTGATTTGAGTATTTTTTTTTCTTTAAACCCTTATTTGAACATTTTCACAAACGTTAAACCCTTATTTGTGCAATTAACCTATTTTTGGTGGCAACCGATAAAGCCATGCCATGTAAGAAATATTGCTATATTTAATTTAAGCGTAGAGAAAAAAAATGGAAAATAGGAATTACTCGTAAAGTTATAAAAGAAATTTTGGGTTTTAAATTGTAACGTAAGGAGATATTTTGTCATTATGATACGTTTCAATGGTGACTAAATGGCTTAAATGTCCTTTTGCCCCCTTACTTTTTCAAAAAGGGACATTTTACCCCCTTTCCTTTTTTTTTTTCTTTTGGACACTTTGCACCCTTAGCTTTCAAAGTTGGAACACTTTGCCCCCAAATGGATGGAACCCTAACGGCTCCGTTAGATTGCTGAAGTAGCCACACCTGATTTTGATGGCTTGAATCGTCTCAAAATTGTATGTCCTTTCCTCGATGTTCAATATTTTGGGTATAAATGAATTCTTCATGTAAAAGTTATAGCTTTAATTATAATTGAAAAACGAAAATGAAGATTCTATTGATTTAGAATATACTAACAGGTACTTAGTAAAATTGATAAAATTCAAAGAAATTATACATTAACCACTCGCACCACGTCAACCTCAAAGATTTTTCTTACAATTATGGTGATATCCAAAATTTCATGGTAAATCCTACTTTTGCAGAATTTGGGCTACAGCGTGTGCTAAAGTCATGCCTCAAATTTATAAAGAATAATTTTCTTAGTTGGTATCATAGCTGATATAGTGAGAGTGGTTCATCTGATATTTTCTCGATAATTATTTAATACATTGTAAGTAGAGGTTTTATATTTCAAATGAACTGAAAAATTGACACATACTCTATTTCTTAATTAATAGTGTATTTAATATTGAAAATATATCCTAAAAAAAGTGGCATCTTTTGATTACCTGACAATGTATGGCTCTCATTTATTGCCAGTGCATCAAATTAATATTCTCACATAAATAATTGGAGATTCATTAAATCCTATAACAATGGTGGAAGCCACCTAAATATATAATAGTAATAATAACTATGAAGGCTAACATCAAATCAAGATTTATAGCTTGGTGTTGGATTTTGTACATACCCTACTATTATATAGTAGTCATACCCTAAAAGATTTATAAAGCTAGAACTTGTAACATACCATTTTGTCTTCATTTGATCAACTAGCTAGGTGTTGCATTTTGTACATGCCCTAATATTTATAGTAGTCATACCCTACCTATTTATAGTAGTAATTGATTGGAGCCTGCAACGATAAATAATTGATCAAATAGCTAGGTGTTGCATTTTGTACATGCCCTAATATTATAGTAGTTATACCCTACCTATTTATAGTAGTAATTGATTGGAGCCTACAACGATAAATAATTGATCAACTGAAGACAAAATTCAAAAATATCAACCAAAAGATGTGAATACAGCCCGTGTATTCTTCGCTTGCTCAAAACCGAAACATAAGCTTTGGTTACTTGTGCATTGTGGAGCGGCCTTTTTTACTAGCTAATTGAGTTGATATATTCTTTTTAATGTTGGAAAAATTGATAGAAAGCTAGTATGATTGAGGCTTTTTTTAGCAACAAAAAATAGCTTTTATGAATGCTTTTATGAGTTGAAGGATTGTTGATACCTAAATTTATAATTAGGGGTAAATTTGTCCTCAAGAATGTTAGAACAAGATGTGTAGTTCGGATTTAATCTAATTCTGAAGCTAGATCAAAATTGATGCCATCCTTGTCATGTTTAAATCAGGAAAATAATTTTATTTTTCCTAATTTCCTATAATTGGGCCGAAATTAGTAAATATTATTGAATAATAATAATTATTTTATAATTATTATTATTTCAGTAAATAATGGTCAGAAAGGAATTAAAGTCATCTTGTATGATTATTAATTCTGATTGAGATTTAATTCTTAGATGACCATCCTAATTTTGTAAAATACATAATGCCATGTCAAAATTGGACATATGGCATGATATGTGGCGCAATAAGGCCTAGCTCAGGCCGCCCATGCCTAAATTTGATCCCTATTGAATAAAATGCAACGTTGTATTTTGTTCAATTAAGGACAAAAGGCAAAATTAATGAAATTGAATGGGCTAGAGAGATGTGATTCAAACAAGGATTTTTCCATTATGATTCTTGACTCTCGTAGATCATTTTGACAAAATTTCATCTCATTTTGACTTAAGATGAAAACCTTATGCACATTTTTTCAATTAAAGACAGTTTGGGGGTGTGAAACCAATTTCACCATGACAGAGAGCTCATTTTTTACCAAGATTTTTTCTATGGTCTAAATATGATATTCGAACCCTACTGGTAAAATTTGGACTCAATCTAACTTCGTTTGCAACTTTTTCATATTTTTCAATTAAGGACAGGAGGCTTTCTACCCCGGTTTAGTCAAAATTGAATCTAATTTCTGTTCTGACCAAATTAATGGCCAAAAATGATCAATTCATGATCAGTTTCATGGCCAAGGAGGTTCTATTGAATATGAGGTCATTTTGGCTATTTTCAGCAGCAATCGGTAAACAGTGCAGCACAATTAGGACCTGAATCAGACCAGATTGCATCAGATTGGAGGCAGATTTCGTCCAAGTCTTTTTTGGGAAGATATGGCTGGCCTTGATAGTCATTTAAAGGTGGTCATTCAAGGTTGATCAAAGTTGGAAGTCATCTTGGAAGTTTCCTGAAGATTTTCTGAGAGGTCAGATTGAAGAAGCAATTAAAGCAGAACAAATCAGATTGAAGAAGCAATTAATAGGCAGACAAAATGGGGAGGATAGCCTTGGTAGCCAAGCCTAGGCCGCCCCCTATATAAAGGGTCTCCCCCCTTCAGTTTTAAACAGACTCCTGCAACCTCAAATTTGCTCTGCGCAAAAACTAAGCTCCGCGCTTACTTTCTCTCAGGCCCTGTGCCACTTTCTGCAGCAACCCTGCAAAATTTATCTCTTTTTTCAACACGAGTCAGCCTCGTTTTCTCAATATTTTTCTACTTCAATTTCGTCTTAGGACGTTAAATCAACTCTCCGCGAGTTTTTCTTCTCTTTCAATTTCGTCTCAAGAGACGTTAAACATTTACTTTACAGTTTTTCTCATGAATAACAACCAACTTGTTATTTTCAATCAATTTTCAAAGCAAGACATCTTTTCAGACATTTACTTTTTTACAGTCAATTTGGGATCGATGATTTAAATGCTCCAGTGTGATTTTGATCCAGTTCGCGCAATTCACTCGCTCTGATTTATTTTTGTGCTACGCGCACCACCAAAATGCTTTTTCTACTTCTTTGTTATTTTCAGTAAAATGACTGGCACGTCCCGCGCTGCTATTAAGTTTTTCGCACAATTTCTACCCAAAAAGATTTTTGACGCAACAGAGATATCGAATGAACAAGTCATTTGTTTTAAGCAAATAACTTTTTATGTCATTTTTATGCTTTTATATATACTAGAAGAGTAGAACTTGATCCAAGTAATGACGAACTTGGGCTGCTATGTTGTGTAAATGAAAATTTTGAAATGACAATTTAGTTTAGCATGTAATATGAAAGAAGTGCCTCCAATGATCAGATAAATGGGATTTAAAATTGTTATTTAGTTATTTGGGCTTGGATGGTTAAACTTATAATTAAAAAACATGATTAATAAAGTGTCTTTTTTCATATTTTCATTTCCCCAAATTTTTCCATGAACCAAACAAATTTGAAAAAAATATTTTCCTTAGTATTTTTCTTTACACCAAACAAGTTAAGAATTTTAATTTTTTTCTTGTTTCTTTTCCTTGATTTCAATTTTTCCTAAAATTTTCTTTTCCCTACCATTTTCCCTAGCACCAAACATAGCCTAATGCAAGTTTCAGATTGAAATGTCTCTTAATATGTGGTTGCGAATTGCGATTGGATCGGTTAATATCTCTGTCATTAAAGCATATACTACCAATAAATAGTGTATGGTACGTACGTGTTCCACATATCGTACATATATTTGCTTTGAGATGGAAATGAAAGTGCTGAATTAACAAATGGATGATGAAGAGAACCTAAACATCTGCAAGCCGGGGCTAGCATAAGAACTGGTGGAATTTTTTACTCAAATTCTAATTAGATTTGGGTTGAGATTTTTTTAGGCATATTGATTATAGTGGACAAAAAGACTTGGTGAACAAGAATCCTAATAGGAAAGGGATTACTTGGAGTCTAAGTTTATGTTAGTATAAGCAGAGAGTTTCTCAATAGAGTTTTGTATGCTTGGAGAAAAGATATAGTCTAAGAGTTAGATTTGGGTAGAGGCACCCCATAGGACAAGAGGATGGTCCTTATGGGTGTGTGTGATTATTTGATTTTGGTGTTTGGTTTGTTGATGTGATTGTTAGTTTGCAGAGACCGAGCGGGAGTGCTTAAGATTGTTTGGGTTTGGTTTAGAATTGATTGTTAGATCGAGTTGAGAGATTGAGTGAGAGTTATTAATAATTATGTGTCATGCAATTTTCTATAACTGGTGGATTAATTTCTCTTATCCTCCGTGGACATAGGCAAGTCCAAGGTCGAACCAGGTAAATAATTCTTATTTCTTATATGGATATTTATTGTTTTGATTGCTTTCGCTTGCATGATTTAATTTACTAGACTATGGTTTGGGATATCTGAATTACAGCAAGAACCATTTACATGAAATTTTAATTCATTTTTCATTAATTAATTAATTAGCATGCATTGTCATCATTTTAGCGCATAACCCAATGAAAATAAGCATATAATTCAAGACCTGGACATCCACCCACACAAAGCAGCCTTAGACTTCACCTTTCTCATGGAAAGTTATTTCACGTCGGACTCGGACATGGACATTCAAATTCTTTTATGGATATCACGACACAATTTGGCATGATAAATTTACTATAACTTAAAATGAGTTTCAATCAAAACTTCAATCTCATATGTTATGTGTAAAACATGTGGCAAATACTAATATATATGAAGAAATATTATATATAGTGTATATATGGTTCTACATCATACGTACAAGTCCAATTGAACCATATATATGAGCTACATGTTTCATTAAATCCGAGAAGACAAGATTCCCTCACACTGCAATTACATTAAAATAAATAAGCATTCCAATTACATTGCCTTAAGCATGTCCTTAAGCATGCTGTGATTGCATTGTTAGCTATAAGAGATAGATTGCCAATGAGAGATGGGCTTATTAAATGGGGCATTCATGTACCTTATGATAATTAAGACGTCTTTATTTTTCTCATGCAGCTACTCAAAGGAAGTGTGGTACAAATCTTTAAGGCTGTGTAGTACTGGTTTACAAAGATTACCCTTTGAATTGGGTTTAGGTACATGGAGTATTAAGGAGAGAAAGAAACAACAGATTGTTTAGAAAATCTGAGACGACTCCCTCTTAAGTAATAGTGATGAAAGTTGTTGCCATAGTCGAAGGGAAATTACGAAATTGGGGACTTTGTGAGAGCATTTTTGACACTTGAACTTTTTCTTTTCTTACCTTCCTAGGTACTACACTGCACACCTATGAATATCTTTTTGTATTTTGTAAGACTGTAGCAAAGCCTTCTTGGATATATAAAACTAACAAGTTTATAAATTTTTTTTTTGAAAAAAAAAAGCTCCTAAATCTATAAGGCACTTAATTCTATTTCGGTTGCTAAAAGATGACTTGCATTTATTTATTTATTTTTATCTAAAGTGATGGCTTGGATCTGATATTTAATACTTTAGTTGCATTAGCAGATTTTATATATACTGATAATTCTTTTTGACCCTCCAATTTGTCCCTCCAACTTGACCCTCCTAATAATTAAGAAAATAAATTAATTTCAGGTTTAGCCCCCTAATAATTAAGGTAAGAAATTAAATCCAGATTTAGCCCCTAGTTATAAATATGGAGAGTTTGAGGGTAAATCCCTTGATTTTAGGCTATTATTGAATAGGGTTTTAGAATTTATGGTAAGATTTCTGATGACACGTCAGGAGGGACAAATTGGAGGGACAAGTTGGAGGGTCATGTAGCAATACTCATATTTACAATTCCTAGACAAATCTGCCTTGATTGAAGACCATATCTCGTCGCTTGATTGCCTTGTGTTGACTTGACAAATTGATTCACAATTGATTGCTTATTGATTGCTTTGGTTTCTTTCCTTGATTATGTTTGGTTAACTAACATCCTCCTTCAAACTCAACGGCCTAGAATCGACTTTGAGTTTGTTATCAGTTGCAAAAAAATGCTTGAGAGGTAGACCTTTGGTGAAGGTGTCAGCCACTTGATCTTGAATGGAAACATATTGTACTTTTAAGGAACCACGAGCTGTTCTTTCTCGAATGAAATGATAATCCACCTCAATATGTTTTGTTCTAGCATGTAGAACAGGATGGGGGCAAAAGTCCTTATGAAGTTTTGTTTGGAAAACCACCAGTGTATGATCATCTTCGCACATTTGTATGCGTATGCTATCCTCATCTTGTTTCTTACAACAACACAAAGCTTGAATTCAGGACTCGACAATGTGTATTTTTGGGATATGGTGTTCAACACAAAGAATACAAATGTCTAGATCCCCAATCTGGACGCATTTACATTTCTAGAAATGTTGCATTTGATGAAACCTTATTTTCGTTTGCAGGCCTAAAAAAAGCTTCTGGGACAACTACACATACACCTACCCTTCTTCTATGGATATTTCCCGATGAAAATTCATCTTCTTCAACACAAGTGCTTTTTACTCCACTTATTGAGCCATCAAGCGGTGCCCTTGAGTCTACTGTTATTCAAGAGTCACAACGTTCTGATCTAACTTTTGCAGCTGAATTGCCATCAAATGAGCAAGTTGTTGAGCAGAACACTTCTATGGCACCTAGTTCCACCCCACCAGACTCCAATCCACCTCCACCTCCACCTCCATCTTTACATCCAATGGTGACTTGACTTAAGGTAGGGATCCGCAAACCAAAAGCTTTATGTGCTACTAAAAACCCTCTTCTAGCCTGCTACTTTTCCACACTTGAGCATTCATCATCAAAACCAATATGCTTTTCACAAGCATCTAAAGATCCTTAGTGGCGACAAGCCATGCAAGATGAATTCAATGCTTTATTGCGCAACAACACATGGGCTTTAGTTCCTCCATCTACTACACAGAACATTGTTGGTTGCAAATTGGTATATCGGATCAAATACATATCTGATGGCTCCATTGAACGATATAAAGCCTGTCTCGTTGCTAAAGGCTTTCACCAACAACAAGGATTGGACTATGATGAAACTTTCAACCCGGTTGTTAAAGCACCAACCATTCGCCTTGTTTTATCACTTTCTTGCTCCTACAATTGGGATCTTCAACAAATCGACTTTAAGAATTCCTTTTTGCATGGCAATCTTAATGAAAAAGTTTACATGCAACAACCTCCAGGATTTGTCGATCCAACAAGACCAGGCCATGTTTGTCGACTACAAAAAGCAATTTATGGACTTAAGCAAGCCTCAAGGGCATTGTTCAAACGCTTTAGTTCTGTTCTCCTTGAACATGGTTTTCAAATGAGTCAAGCCGACTCATCTCTCTTCATTCAAAGCACTGATATAGATTATATTTATCTTCTCCTCTATGTCGATGACATTGTGATTACAAGTAGTGACAAGGTTGGGATCAAATCTCTTATTCATTATCTTCATACTCACTTTGATATGAAAGACCTTGGTTCTTTACACTACTTCTTAGGGATGGAAGTTGCTCGAGCTGGAAAGTGTTTGCATCTCTCGCAAACAAAATATGCTATAGATCTACTTGAGAAAACATCTATGACAGGTGCCAAGCCCATCTCTACACCTGTTATCTTTGGTTCAAAACTCTCAGCTCATGAGGGCACACCTTTGCAAGATCCAAGTTCTTATCTTAGTGTTGTAGGAGCACTTTAGTATCCTACCATGACAAGACCGGACATTGCCTATGTAGTTAATCAAGTCTGCCAATTCATGAGCAAACCAATAGATATCCATTTTAATGTTGTTAAAAGGATATTACAATATGCCAAAGGAACCTTGGGACATGGTCTTCAATTCCAAGCAAGCTCTGATTTCTCCATTCAAACATATTCAGATGTCAATTGGGCAGGATGTCCAGATGATAGACGCTCAACAACATGTGGATGTACTTTTCTCGATCCTAATTTGGTTTTTTGGTGCTCTTGCAAACAACCAACAATTTCACGTTCAAGCTCCAAAGTTGAATATCATGCTCTTGCTGTCAAAACAGCTGATATATGTTGGATTCAATCACTACTTAAAGATCTTGGCATCTTCTCCAAATCACCTCCTGTTCTATATTGTGATAATATTAATGCAACATATATATCTTGTATTGAATTCTCCTTGTTTCCAGATCCTCTATAACAAAGCCATCACCATAGAATGAACAAACACAATTTAAATCCTTTGTCAATTGAGACACAGAAATCAAACTTTTCTTGATGTCAAGAACACATAACACATTCTCTAATGGAATTGATGAGTGATGCGTGTGAAGAGTTGTGTTACCAGTATGACTAATTGAGAGTTTAGAGTTATTACCAACAATCATCTTGTCCACTCCTCCATGTGAGTTCTTTGGGATCTGCTGCCATGTGATTTGTAGCTCCAATGTCAGAATACCACTCTTGGTCAGCATTGTTGATACTTAATGTTGCAAAGCCCTGAGGAAAATCATCAAAAGATTGATAGTTTTGATTGAAACGTTCGTTGCATTTGACAACTTCATGCCCATGTTTGCGATATATTTGGCTAATGATAGAGCTAAGATTTGTAGAAGGAGGTGCTACACCAAGTTACGGCCTTGACCACGAGAATTAAATTGGTGGCGCCCTCTTCCACGACCACGATAATAGTTGCTTTGTGTAAAAGAGTCGGTGTTATTGTTTTGGGCAACAAAGGCTGTGTTTTGAATGTTGGTTTGAGAAAGTTGAGAGGCTTGTTCAAGTCGAGACTCATGGTAAAGCATGAAAGAATTCAGTTCAGGGAAGGAGGGAACATCTGAACGAACCGAAATGGCCATAGTAAATGATTCATATCCAAGGCCAAGACCAGAAAAAGTATATAACACAAGATCTGTGTTTGAAATAGGTTGATGAATGGCAGCAAGAGAATAAGCAATGGATTTGATTCTTTGAAGGTATTCAGAAATTGAAGAAGATCCTTTTTTGCAAGTTTTGAAGTTGAGATCGAAGTTGCATAACACGAGCAGTTGATTACATGGAGAAATGAGAATGAAGATTGTGTTGGTCCCAAATGTGGTGCTAGAGGGGGGTGAATAGCCCACTTCGAAAATTCTTTCAACTTAAGAACTTTTCTGCAACACAGAATATTAGTGCGACCAGATAGATGAAAGAAACCAGTGCGAATAAAATGAATAGAGCAGACGCAAAATGCAAGGAATAAATAGATGTGACAGAGATGATGAATATAAATGAGAGCAGAGTTAATGAAGATGGCAGAGGAGAACAGAAGAATGAATGGCAAGTAATAAAGACTAATAAAGGCAAGACAACTAAAACAGATTAGGAGAGCTTAGCTTGACACACGATTTATAGAGGTTCGGTCCACCCGACCTACGTCCTCGACCTTGATCTTTCCCAACCAAGAATTTTCACAAAATCCACTAATCTGATGTAGTTACGGGCTTACACCAAGCCTTTACACAAACCAAGCTTTCCCCAAGCTTGAAATCACAGCGAGCTAAACCCTAGCTCGAACAAGTGCTCCCCGCACTAAATCATAATCAAATAAACAAAGTTTGAAGTGTGTAAACTGATCCTAAATGATCGAAATACATAAAGTAAGCGTTGTGCAAGATTTACAAGAAAAGAATTAAGAACAGTCTTGCAAAAAACCAAGCAAATACAAAGAATAAGAGTGTTGTCCGGCTTGGAGAAGATTTTTTAAGAGTAAATGCTTTCTAAGGAGTTCTTGAATGCTCAACTTCTGTTCCCAACGGTCATTTCAAGTCTTAAATACATATCTGTCGAAACTAGCCGTTGGAGTGTCTTTTTGAACTTTAATCCCGTTATTTTGTAGTTTTTCGGCGCTGTCAAAAACTGTCAAGTAGTGATGTCGACCTTCTTTAGTCCCACTAAAAAATTGTGCCTCAGAATTGGTGGCACTGATGTTGCTCTATCTGGCTTTCTTCAGTTAGTTCTTCATATGCATCCTTTTGTTCTGACTTCAGTCCCACTAAAATGCTTCTTGAGCTTGTTATGGACTAAGACTTCTTCAATTTCACCTTAACTGTACTCACTAAGGAGGGTTTCACTCGTAGTGTGTTTCTTCTGTGATATTGAGCTTTGTATAGATAGGTTTGCGCATAACCATACATTAAGTGTGTCACTCAATTTGTCACTGCACACTAGATAGCTTGGTTAGTCTCACAAATATAGAATGTTTTGTTTCAAAAACTATATGGAGTCAACAATCTCCCCCTTTTTTGATGATGACAAAACACCCCTTGAATTGAAGTGTTTGACTAGATTAAGGATAAATAAGATTAAAGAAATTTACCAAGCTCCCCTTGAGTAAGTGTATAAGAGACATTAGTGAAACTAATGTCACTTGACATTTTGGTCCGAACAAGAATGCTATCTCACAAGAAATGTTAGAGCAGTAGAATATAATAACAGAGACAGTGACAGCATGCAAGCATTACAGTCAATCTCAGTCCGAAGCAGAAAGATACCAATTAAAAAGCGTAGGGAGATAGACAGTTTCTCAAGATACCAAAACAAAGTTTAGCAATTAGTGCCAATAAAATATGCAATAGGGTCAATTCCACCAAAAGCTAGAAGGGGGGGGGGGGGGGTTAGGAAAGTATATAAAAAAATAAGTAACTAATGCTAGTTACCAGTTTTGGTGCTCCCCCTTTGAGTAGTCAATTCTTCAACCCCTGCGACCGCAACCTGCATGTCATAAAGTTGCCTTTATGACATGCAAGATTTTTCATGCAGCAGATTTATTTTCACTAAAGCGCAGGCATGACTTATTGTGACTAACTCATCATAAGTGGTCCTGTAACCTGTTTGTCAACTCAATTCAATTCAAGCTTATATTCTCTCCCCCTTTTTGTCAGCAGCAACAAAAGGGTTTGATAATCCTGCAAAACAAGGTTAGCAACCACAAATACGGTGCAAACATCCCCCATAAAAGGATTCATAAGAAAGCAAGATAACCATAGCACCTAGCGGAGAAAATATATACAAATAGAACCCAAAGGCACTCAGTGCCAAAATAAGAAAGAGGGAGGAAAATGGAAAACATAATCCATAAAATAATATCCAAGGCACACACAGGTGCCACAAATATTCCAAATGTATGAGAATGAGATGAAAATGCATGAAGAGGGAAGAGAGAAGGAGAGTTTAGGTCTTTTTCTTCTTCTTGGATGGACTATCATTAGATGAGGTATTCTTTGTGCGAGGCCGCTTTGGAACTTTGATCAAAGGATCTTCAGAGGCTGAACTGGATTTTCCTTCAGAAGAGTTTTCTGTAGATTCATCATCCACTTCTTTTGTGCTAGGCTTTTCAGAAGAATCTCCTTCTTGATTGTCGTCGCTGCCACCAGACTCAGCTTCTATCTCTTCATCAACAGATTCCTCATCACTGTCACTTTCTTCTTCTTCTTTCTCTGATTCACTTTTCTCATCAGAACTGCTTAACTCCACAACAGTCGTTGTTGTTTTCACTTTCTTGGGTTGGGAAGAGAAATTTTTATCAGCAACTTTCTCTAACAGCAGCGTCATAATCTCAGCAGCTTCCTTGCGCCATGCTTGACTTTCCTTGATGAGTGGTTGAGCTAAAATTAACCCTATTTTTATGATCATTTTCCTATGCTTTTTTGTATTTATATGTGTGATTTAACCCTATTTTCTAAGTATTTGTGCTTTTAGGTCTTCAAGAGAAGAAAAGTGAAAACTTATAGTTTTTCACTATTTTTGGAGCTATTTTGATGACTTTTTACACAAATATGGACTTAGCAATTTGGAGTAAAGATTTGGAGATTCGAAACTCGTGATTGAAGATAATTTGAAGAATTGAAGACTATTGAAAAATTATTTCAAGAAGCAAGAATTGAAGATTGGAGTTTTAATTGAGAATGATTGAAGACAAGCCATGAAGAAGCCTGGAAGCTATGGAATTTTGGATATTTTATATGGGATAATACTCAGCCCATAATTGGAGTTAAAATCCCAATTAATGCTGCACAATCCAAGGAGAATATCCAATTCCCGCTAAATCCCAATACTAGTCCTAACAGGATTAGGATTCAGCGCAGTCTCGGTAAAAAAGCCATAACTTTCTGTTCAGATCTCCGTTTTAGGCCTGTGAGTAGGCGTTGGAAAGCTAACTCCGAGATCTACAACTTTACTTCAAGTTCAAGACCCATTTCTGACATCTTCAAGCCCAAAATCGACGTTGAAGTTCCTGCATGATTCTAGAATTTTTCAGGATCCTATTTTGACTAGTATTTAGGTTCTAGGAAGACCTTTAAGCCAACTTGGAGACCAACTCAGCCTCTAAACCGTCCTAAACTCCTATCCTACTTAGAATTGGAGCTTCTAGGGTTATTTCTACTATAAATAGCCACCGTATGTAACACAAATCACACACACAATATCTAGATAATTTTCTCTTCTAGTTCTAGTTTTTCTTCTAGTTTTAGGGCTAGGGTGCCGCACCCTCTCTTTGCATAGAGAGTGGCGGCAACCTTAGGTTATCCAAGAGGAGGATTTCGCCTCAAGGTCTTAATTGTTGAAGATTTGGAGGAGAAAGCTTTGGAGCCGCCGCCCCCCTCTTCTTCCCAACCATATATAAGTTTTTCTTCGTTTCTTTGGATGCTCACTCAATTCATGAGTGAGTAATCCTTTTCTTTTCTCCAATGTAGAATTTAATTGATCTCTTGACTTATATCATGGTGAGATTTTGTACTTATATATGAAAATTGTTTAGGGTATTTCTTAATTCTCTGTTTTAATTCTATGTTACTTGTTTTGATGGATTGGAGTCGACACTATCTTGATAAATTAAGTTAACATTAGCTAAATTGAATCTAGGACGATCCATCCAGATTTAATTGTTTGGTAGCAATTAGGAGAGAACGATCCATTCCTTCCAAGAGATTAAGAATCAATAGATAATTAATTGTTTGTTGTGCTTGTTCATAAATTACTCGTTCTTAATGCTTTGTTCTTTAGTGATCTTTAAGCCCGATCCAGGAAATTGATTTCTAAAGAATAAAAAGGATAATTTAAGCTCGATCCAGGAAATCTTATCTACAATTGGTAATTTCGGATTTAATTCCAAACAAGCTATCAATTGTTTTCATAATTTTTAAATATCAATGATCCATGTTATTTTTTGTCAAGAGGGATATTAATTCTATGTTGGAGGGTTTTCTTAATTTAATTGTTTTTGATTTATTCACTGCTTTCTGATTGATTGTTTTCTTTAATTTTCTTGATTGCTTTCTTAGTTAGTTGTTTTGATTTAATTTTAGTATTTTTAATTTACTCTTAAAACTCTTTTTTCTTGTTTAATTGTTTTTAAGCTAATTGATTAGAAAAAGAAAAAAACCTATCTCTCTGTGGGATCGACCCCTACTTGCCCTAGCTATTTATTGTTAGTAATTGTTGGGATTATTTTTATGATTACTGACGACCAATCATAAATTTTGGCGCCGTTGCCGGGGAGATTGCGTTAATTTTTCTTTTTCTTTTTCTTTTCCTATTTGATTTGCACTTGATTTTTTTTTGTACGAAAATCTAATGGAGCATTCACGTTCGTTAGGGGAAATAAATTTCGCGCGCGAGATGAAACCCCTCTGCATTGATTATCCTGACATGGATATGTCCTATCAATTGAATCCAGGAGTGATCAGCTTGCTACCTGTTTTCCATGGAGAAGAGCATGAAAATCCACACGAGCATCTGCGAGCCTTCTACACCAAGTGTGCCTTCATCACTGGGATGCCTGATGAACAAGTGAAACTGCGAACTTTTCCATCCACCTTGGAAGGGAAAGCAAGAGAATGGTTCTGGGGTCTACCACCGAAATCTATCACTTCATGGAATGGACTACAAAAAGCATTCTTGGAAAGATACTTTCCAAACTCAAGAATTTCTGAAGTTAGGAAGAAAATCACTGCTAGTTGCCAGACACAAGAAGAAAAGTGGTATCAATATTGGGAGAGGTACAATAAACTATGTGAGTGTTGCCCATATCATGGATTAAGTGAAGGATTTTTAATCCAAAACTTCTATGATGGGTAATCTCAATTAGACAAAACCCATATTGATGCTACTAGTGGAGGCGGTTTGAGATTCAAAACTCCTGAAGAAGCAAGGCTGCTCAACACAATGAATGAAAACATATACCAGTTCAATACCACTAAGGAAAACCTGTCATCCACGCCATCAAAGCAAGAGAATGAACGATTGAACAACCTAGAAGCAACTATGAGTTCGATAGCTGCTCAACAAAGGGATTTAGTGAAGATGTTCACAAACATGATGATCCTATTCTCTCAAAGACTCATGCCGCAACCCTCAAACATAGATCAAGGATGTTTGAAAAAGCATACAAATAGACTGAACAAGACACAAGGATGTGAAGTCAACTCAATAGAAGAAACTCAACAGTGGTATGCGCAAAGGATGGAATTGCCTGATGTTCCATCTACACCTGCGATATCACCACCTTCAGTACCTGTTTTCCCTGCGATGCCACCACCAGTTGTTGTATCCAATGTGCCAGTACCAAGTGATGAGGAGATTACAACCAAAAGCAAGAAGGATCAACCTACTTCATCACCAAAAACTTCTAGACTTCAATCAAGATCTGGATGGATGAAAGAGATGGAGGCCATCTATGATCCACCACCGTTTCCTCAAAGGTTTGCGCCGAAAAGAACAACATGCAGTGAAGAAAGCCAAATCCATCAACTACAGAAGGAGAAGGTAAACATTCCTTTAGTTGCTGCAATTAAAGAAGTTCCCAAAGAGCGATGGAAGCCATATGAACTTGATTTGCAAGACTCCTTTCAATTCCTCTTCAATGATGACGATGATGAGCCATGCAACGTCTGCATTCCTGCTCTACCAAAGGAGGTTTTCAAGATTGTGCAAGAAGAATCAATGACATCGAAGGAAGATATCAAGATGGACATCCCTACACCTTCTCCTCCAAGATTTGCTGAAGACAAGGAAGACGAGCCACCAGATGATGAGCAACTCGGACATTTCGAGCCAAAGGACACAAGCGTGTTGAATTTTGTTGACAACCAGCTTTTGGAACATGAAGAACAAGATTTCTTGGGAATCAACAAACTTCTTGAGTCTGAATGCTTTGAAGAGATCAAACACGAGGAATGGATATCGATGGATCAATTCTTTTTGGAGGATAAGAAAATTTGCCCAGACGAGGACACTTTCCAAAGGCACGAAGGGTGTAATGCCAATCAAGAATGCTGGAAGCCCCCATTGCATCAACCAATCACGGCAACAAAAATGGCATTGTCATTCCTAGCCATTCATGGAGTCACCCTTAATCAAATTGGTGATTTCTTTCTTTGTCTCTTCTCTTCACTTTCATATTTTTATGCTCATATTCTTCCAATCTCATCATATTTGCTTTATGCCTTGAAGTGGTATGATCCACCCTAACAAAGGGAGATGAAGGAAGGTCTAGCCAAAGACATTAAAGAAAGGAGCTGCTTGGGAGGCAACCCAAGAATTTACTAACATTTTAATTTTCTTTTTAGTTTGTTTTTATTTTTCTTTGTAGGATTTCAAATTAAAGGAACAAAGGTGAACAAATGGAGCTTACGTTTTGGAGCAAGAAGAGATTGAATGGAGCTTATGCTTGAAAATAGAGAAGCTTTCTTAAACTCACCTCCATTTACTCATTTGCTTTGATTTGATTGATTATTGCTTTGCTTGATTGCCTATTCCTTGATTTGAATTAGTTGTCTGTATTTGTACTTTATTTGTTATTTTCTATGCTTTGATTTGGATCTTAATAGTGACTCATATGCTATGATTGCCATGATTAATGCTTTGAATTGCTTGAATTACTTGATTGGATACATACTTTCTTTGTGAGTCAAGTATTTCATTAGCACATCTATTTACTCATCACACTTATGAGGGACACAACACACATGAGCATTCACATGATTTTTCCAAAAATTTCAAAAAGTCAAAAATTTTGATTTTTTGTTAAAATTCATACATTAAGGACAATGTGTCTTTTAAGTGTGGGGGAGAGAGTCTAATAGAGAATCTACATACATTCATTGATCATAATCTTAATTAATGCCATAAATTTTTTTTTTCAAAAATTTTGAAGTTTTTGCATATATTGAGTGATTGATTTGATTATGAATGATAATGCTTAGATTTTTAAGAATGCTTTATTTGATCGATTGATTTTTAGCATGATATCTTATTTCTTAGAATTAGGTATAATCAGAGTCTGTGATAAAAGCTTATTGTTTATTGCTTCTATGATTATCTATTTCTAAAACTTGTGTTTAATTTTTATTGAAATTACAATTATGAAAGTATGTTATGGATATGTCAAGAACAAGTGTGGGGGACTACATATATAAAAGGGTAGTTAAAAAATTGTTTTCATAAAAAGAAGTGTTTTCATGTAAGAGGAGAAGAGGTATTTTTGTTTAATAAAAAAAATTCATTGTTGTCACTCTTTTCTTAAACAAAAGGAGTTAGTAACCCTTGGAAAGAGGATAAGAGGCATGAAATTGCAGAAATATTGTCCCTCTAAAAATAAAAAAGAGTCCTTCTAGAGTGCTAGTAGCCTCAAAAATGAGAGTTGATAACCCCAAATCATGAACACTTCGAGGTTAGTAACCTAAATTTTCTAAAATAATAATTACCCTTTGAAAATCTATTATAACCCACGAAAACCCTTGATTTGTATCCATGATATGCATTCCTTTGAGTAATGGAGATTAAGATGAAAACATGAGCTTATGGAAAGAAGTAGTTATAGGATGTAATGAATGATAAGTGATTAGAACTACTTTAATTATGGTTACTTAAGAATAAAGATGCTTGCTATTTCTTGATCTTTTGAATTGAGTACTCTTATTATTCTTTGTTATTCTTTCCATTAATCCTTGATATGTGTATGCATTCAAAATTGAATTTTCGAAAAAATCAAACATAGATTTGTATAAAATTTGTTTTATTTTTCATATTAACCCATGAGTCTATCGAGTCAGTCTTAAACATGTTTGTGGGTGTCGTCCTAGTTAAGTAAACCCTCAGGTGACATAACACCTCCTGAGTACCTCTATCAGTCTCAGGTTTAAATGGCTCGCGTCACGTGCTAAGTACCGTCGTACACCTACGAAAGTGGAATCTCTATTTGCATTAGTTTTTGTTTTCTTACTTTTTATGCATAAGTTTAGGATTATAGGGTCTATTTTGTGCTCTAGCCTAATGAGTTTTTATTTTTCTTAGTTTGCTAGGGACTAGCAAAGATTTAGTGTGGGGGAAATTATGATCGAGCTAAAATTAACCCTATTTTTATGATCATTTTCCTATGTTTTTTGGTATTTATATGTGTGATTTAACCCTATTTTCTAAGTATTTGTGTTTTTAGGTCTTGAAGAGAAGAAAAGTGGAAACTTATAGTTTTTCACTATTTTTGGAGCTATTTTGATGACTTTTTACACAAATATGGACTTAGCAATTTTGAGTAAAGATTTGGAGATTCGAAACTCGTGATTGAAGATAATTTGAAGAATTGAAGACTATTGAAGAATTATTTCAAGAAGCAAGAATTGAAGATTGGAACTTTAATTGAGAAGGATTAAAGACAAGCCATGAAGAAGTCTGGAAGCTATGGAATTTTGGATATTTTATATATGATAATACTCAGCCCATATAAGCCCATAATTGGAGTTAAAATCCTAATTAATGCTGCACAATCCAAGGAGAATATCCAATTCCCGTTAAATCGCGATACTAGTCCTAACAGGATTAGGATTCAGCGCAATCTCGATAAAAAGACCATAACTTTCTGCTCAAATCTCCGTTTTAGGCCTGTGAGTAGGCGTTGGAAAGCTAACTCCAAGATCTATAACTTTCCTTTGAAGTCCAAGACCCATTTCTGCCATCTTCAAGCCCAAAATCGATGTTGAAGTTCCAGCATGATTCCAGAATTTTTCAAGATCCTATTTTGACTAGGATTTCGGTTCTAGGAAGACTTTTAAGCCAACTTGGAGACCAAGTCAGCCTCTAAATTGTCCTAGACTCCTATCCTACTTATAATTGGAGTTTTTAGGGTTATTTCCACTATAAATAGCCACCGTATGTAACACAAATCACACACACAATATCTAGATAATTTTTTCTTCTTCTTTTTCTCTTCTAGTTCTAGTTTTTCTTCTAGTTTTAGGGCTAGGGTGCCGCACCCTCTCTTTTCATAGAGAGGGGCAGCAACCTTAGGTTATCCAAGAGGAGGATTTCGCCTCAAGGTCTTAATTGTTGAAGATTTGGAGGAGAAAGCTTTGGAGCCCCCGCCCCCCTCTTCTTCCCATCCATGGATAAGTTTTTCTTTTTTTCTTTGGATGCTCACTCAATTCATGAGTGAGTAATCCTTTTCTTTTTTCCAATGTAGAATTTAATTGATCTCTTGACTTATATCATGGTGAGATTTTGTACTTATATATGAAAATTGTTTAGGGTATTTCTTAATTCTCTGTTTTAATTCTATGTTACTTGTTTTGATGGATTGGAGTCGACACTATCTTGATAAATTAAGTTAACATTAGCTAAATTGAATCTAGGATGATCCATCCAGATTTAATTGTTTGGTAGCAATTAGAAGAGAACGATCCATTCCTTCCAAGAGATTAAGAATCAATAGATAATTAATTGTTTGTTGTGATTGTTCATAAATTACTCGTTCTTAATGCTTTGTTCTTTAGTGATCTTTAAGCCCGATCCAGGATATTGATTTCTAAAGAATAAAAAGGATAATTTAAGCTCGATCCAGGAAATCTTATCTACAATTGGTAATTTCGGATTTAATTCCAAACAAGCTATCCATTGTTTTCATAATTTTTAGATATCAATGATCCATTTTATTTTTTGTCAAGAGGGATATTAATTCTATGTTGGAGGGTTTTCTTAATTTAATTGTTTTCTAATTTATTCACTGCTTTCTGATTGATTGTTTTCTTTAATTTTCTTGATTGCTTTCTTAGTTAGTTGTTTTGATTTAATTTTAGTATTTTTAATTTACTCTTAAAACTCTTTTTTCTTGTTTAATTGTTTTTAAGCTAATTGATTAGAAAAAGAAGAATAACCTATCTCTCTGTGGGATCGACCCCTACTTGCCCTAGCTATTTATTGTTAGTAATTGTTGGGATTATTTTTATGATTGCTGACGACCGATCAATGAGTTTGTTATGTGAACGAGTTTTCTCTCTCATGTCATCTTTGATACTATAGAGCATCTTCATAATTTCCAGGTTGTTGTTATCTTGTTGTTGAGGGGATGGCAAAGTGAAAGTACAACTACTTTCCTTGAGATCCTTATGCTCATGATACTTAGTTCTGAGTCGTACTCCAAGAGTGGTGATGATGTGACCAAACCCACAAATGAAACTCGGTTTGTAGGCTTCCATATCAGCAATCCTTTTCATTTCATCGATTATGATTTGAGAAAGATTCACCCTGATTCCATTCCAGACACAAGATAATAGCCATACTTCTTTTTCTGAGATGTAGTCTTCCTCACTTTGATCAAACCAGATATTGTTTCTAATGAACAAAAGGGTCATTTTGACATCATCTTTTACAAGTCTTCTTTCGCTTCTCAGTGTGGGAAAGATTTCTTCATGGCCATTCAGCATCTTCCAGGCTTCATTAACATCGAAATCTTCAGGTGGTTCTGAATCTCCCTTGATCCATTCAATGTTTAGGGCTTGCCCTAATGTCAAGGTAGTGATTATGACTTCCTTTCCACAGAAATGAACATATAAGTCTTTTCCTTTTCTATCAGTGAGAATCCCAGTGTAGAATTCTTTGACTGCACTTTCACTTACTTGCTTCTCATTGACATGAACAATGCCCATCCAATTCATGTTTATAAACTTATCATGCAGGCCAGCATAGACTGGATTTTGAGGTAAGTTTTCCCAATCGAAAGTCTTAGCAGGCTTTAAAGTAAATTTATCAACATCATCAAACCTCAGCCTGTGAGCAATATTTCTGAAGTGATTAACTGGAATCTTCACACTAGGGCTTTCAACCTCATACTTCTCTGTCCTGTTTTTTGCAAAATCATCAACAGCCTTCGTTAGATCAACGTCGATCTCTTCTTCTTTTTCTTTCAATTTCTCATTCTTCTTAACTGCCTTCTTTTTCTGATACACCTCTTTCATTTCCTTCTTTCCTTTGTCCATGATATCCAAGGGGATTGAGAAAAGTTGAGAGAGAGGAAAAGAAAGATGTAATCTAGGGTTTGCTCAGGGAATGGAAGGAGGAGAGTCGGTTAAGAAAGAGATTTTGAGGATGAAAAGGAGAGAGAGAGAGTTAGAATGAGAGAGGGTTAAATGGTGTATTAGTGGAGGAGTAATTCTCGGAAAGTGGGGGTTTTGAAACTTAAGCGCCCATCGGCAGAAAATTAGACCTTGACAGATTTGCGATTTAGTCCCAGCAATTTCGATGGCGATTTTGGTGTGAGCAAACCTTAGACATAATGAATAATGCATGATCACACATGACATGCATCTATCATTCCTAATTCAATTCTAATGCGACTAAAATGCTCATCACACATTGGTTTAGTGAATATGTCAGCCAATTGATGCAAAGTATCAACAAAGTTAATCTCGATATCACCTTTTTGGACATGATCCCGAATGAAGTGATATCTTATCTCGATGTGCTTGGTGCGTGAGTGCTGAACTGGACTTTTGGTGATGTTGATTGCACTGGTGTTGTCACACAGCAATGGCACCTTCTTTAAGTCAATTCCAAAGTCTCTCAGTTGTTGCTTGATCCATAGGATTTTAGCACAGCAACTTCCAGCAGCAATGTACTCAGCCTCGGCAGTTAAGAGTGCCACTGAGTTTTGTTTTCTGCATGACCATGAGACAAGCGCACTTCCAAGGAATTGGCAAGTCCCACTAGTGCTTTTTCGATCAGTTTTGCTCCTACAAAGTCTGCATCAGAGTATCCTATAAGTTCCAAACCAGTTCCCTTTGGATACCACAAGTCAAGACTTGTTGTTCCTAAGAGATACCTTAAAATTCTCTTGACAGCAGAAAGATGAGATTCTTTGGGGCAAGATTGAAATCTTGCACACAAACATACACTAAAAAGAATGTAAGGTATGCTAGCAGTTAAGTATAGAAGTGATCCAATCATACCTCTGTAGAGTTTTTGGTTCACTTCTTTACCTTTTTCATCTGAGTCCAGTTTGGTTCCACTAGCCATAGGTGTTTTCATTGTTTTGCACTCCTGCATGTTGAATTTCTTCAACATTTCCTTTGTGTATTTTGCTTGACTTATGAAGATTCCATCTTTGCATTGTTTAATTTGCAATCCAAGGAAAAATGTCAACTCACCCATCATGCTCATCTCAAATTCACCCTATATTTCCTTAGCAAAATACTCACAGAGACTTTCATTAGTAGCACCAAAAATTATGTCATCAACATATATCTGAACTATAAGCAGATTAGTGCCTTTCCTTTTCAGGAACAGTGTAGTGTCAACACTCCCTCTTGTAAAACCTTTTTGCAACAGAAACTTTGACAGTCTTTCATACCAAGCTCTAGGAGCTTGTTTTAGACCATACAAAGCCTTGTGCAATCTGAAAACATCATTTGGTCTTTTGAAATCTTCAAAACCAGGAGGTTGTTCCACATACACTTCCTCTTGAATATAGCCATTCAGGAAAGCACTGTTCACATCCATTTGAAATAATTTAAAGTCTAAATGACAAGCAAAAGCAAGTAAAAGGTGAATAGCCTCTAACCTGGCAACAGGAGCAAAAGTTTCATCATAATCAATGCCTTCTTCCTGGTTATAGCCTTTGGCTACCAGTCGGGCCTTGTTTCTTACCACTTTTCCAGTTTCATCTAATTTGTTTCTGAAAACCCATTTTGTGCCTACTGTTGGATGATCTTTAGGTCTCGGCACCAAGGTCCAGACTTTACTCCGTTCAAACTGGTTCAGCTCCTCTTGTATTGCTCCCATCCAGCTTTCTTTTTTCTCAGCCTCTTCGAATGTCTTTGGTTCTACTTGTGAAATAAATGCAGCAAATTTACAAGTCTCTTTTAGTCCACTTCTTGTTCTTAGTCCTTCCCTCGGATCACCAATGATTTGATCAATGGGGTGACTCCTAGCATGTTTCCATGCCCTTGGAAGATCAGGGTGCTGAACTTCCACTCTCTGTAAGCTCTCAATGGGAGGATCTTCTTCTTGTGTTTCCTTTTCTTTGTCTTCTGGAACTGGATTAGTGTCACTAATTTGTATTCGCCTTATGCTCTCACTAATTTCACCTCCATCATCATCATCACCCACTACCCTTCTCGGTGGAGCATTAGTTTCATCAAAAACAACATGAAAAGATTCTTCAACAACTAAAGAAATTTTGTTAAACACTCTGTAAGCTTTAGAATTTAGGGCATAGCCAAGAAAAATGGCTTCATCACTTTTGGCATCAAACTTCCCAATGGCTTGTTTTCCATTGTTCAAAACAAAACACTTGCAGCCAAAGCTTCTAAAGTGAGAAATATTAGGTTTTCTCCCTTTATAAAGCTCATAAGGAGTTTTTGAAAGCATAGGTCTGATAGAGACCTTATTTAAAATATAAACTGTAGTTTGAGTGGCTTCAGCCCAAAAATATTTTGGCAAATCGTTTTCACAAATCATAGTTCTAGCCATGTCTTTTAGTGTTCTGTTCTTCCTTTCCACCACACCATTCTGTTGTGGGGTTCTAGGAGCAGAAAAATTGTGAGAAAAACCATTTCCATTACAAAAGTTTTCAAACTCATGGCTTATGAACTCACCACCATGGTCACTTCTAATGCCAGTAATGTTGTAGCCTTTTTCATTCTGAACAACCTTACAATGTTTAGCAAAAGCTTCTAAAGCTTCATCTTTGTGACTTAGAAAATAAAACCAGGTAAACTTAGAGTAATCATCAAAAATCACAAAGCCATAAGATTTACCTCCCATGCTCCTGACATCAATAGGACCAAAAAGATCCATGTGCAGAAGCTCAAGTGGTCTTGAGGTGGAGACAATGTTCTTTGACTTGAATGAACTTCTGACTTACTTTCCAAACTGATAGGCTTCACAGACTTAATCATTATCGAACTTCAGTTTGGGCAGGCCTGTGACTAGGTCCTTTCTCATCAGCTTGGCTATAGTGTTCATGCTAGCATGACCTAATCTTTTATGCCATAACCAACTATCAGAAGCATTGTTAGCCATCAAACATATATTATCTTCCAAGATTAAATCATCAAGAAAGATAATGTATAAATTACCATGCCTCTTACCCACAAACTTGAGCTTGTCTGTATTGATGTCAAATACTTGGCAAACGTGAGAGTCAAAATATACTCTGTGTCCTTTTTCACAAAGCTGACTAATGCTCAGCAGGTTGTGCTCCAGTCCTTTCACAAAGCATACATGTGTGATTTGTGCAGAACCTTTGCCAACAGTTCCAATTCCTTGTATTTTTCCTTTTGAGTTGTCACCAAAGGTGACATTTCCTCCATTTTTCATTTTAAGCTATCTGAACATCTTTTTCTCTCCTGTCATGTGTCTTGAATAGCCACTGTCCAAGTACCAGGGCTGTTTTTCCTTTGGTTGAGCCTTCAAACAATATTCTTGCTGCTCTTGCTCAACCTGCATACACAGAATTTCAGTTTGCTGTTTTAGGTACCCATACTTTGATGGGTCCTTAAGGGTTAGCAACAACATACGTGCCTTTTGGCACCTATACAAGCTTGGTTCGGAAGGGTTGTCTATCCTTCTGATAGCACTCAGGGGATTGATGACCCTTCCTGCCACAAGTGTAACAGGTCATAGCCCTAGGCTTAAATTGCCTTCTGTTATGTCTATTATTAGTCCGAGCAATTTGAGTGTTGTTGTTAGTCACAGCAATTTCATCATTTTTCATTTAATCAATCTGTTTCAGCAGTTTCTCATTTTCAGCTTTAGCATGCTCAAGATCAGCAAATAATGCATTATATTTAACAGTCATGCTATCCAGATTGTTTTTAGTAGATTCCAAATCAAGCATTATCTCAGTGTTTCTTTTCTCCAAACATTTATACATAATTACAGTGCACTCATACTCTTGAAAAAATTCATCATATTCATCATCCATTCATCAACAGAAATATCAGGAAGATTAGGGTTTACCTCAAGGCTTTCCTCTTCTGCCATAAGGCATAGATTAGCCTTGGTGCCTTATTCATTGTCGTTAGCTTCTAAGTCCGAGACATCACTGTCTTACCAGGTACCAGCAACCATTGCCATTTTCTTCCCTTTGTCTTTTCCAGGAATTTCCTTTTTGTTGAATGGACAGTCACTTTTGATGTGACTAGGTTTTCCACACCCAAAGCAAGTGAACTAATTATCCCTGTACTCATCATTCATGTATCTTTCTCTATCCTTTCTGAATTGATCTCTTCTTTGGCCTTGACTGGTTGTTAGCAGATCACAAAATAAATCCCCACTAATTCTTGCTTGGTAGCTAGGGTAAGTAGGGGTCGAATCCACAGAAAGATTGGTTGATTTCTTTTCCTAATCAATTGGCTTAAGAACAAATAAGTAAAAGAGAGTTTTGATGTTTGAAAGTATGATCAAGAGTAAAGATAATAATTAAGAAAACTAAAGCAAGTAATAACAATTACCAAAGAAAACAATTTATGAAGACAAATCCTCCAACGTAGAATTAATGTCACTCTTGACAGAATTAACATGGATCATTGATATCAAAAGGTTATGAAAACAATGGATAGCTTGCGTAGGCCAAGGAAACCAATTGGAACATAGCTTTTCGCAATCAACTACCTTAACCCCAAAATAATTACCTTAGATGAAGTAATTGGAACATAACTTTTCACAATTAATTCCTTTTAATCTAAATAATTCTTTACCACTTTGGCTTAAGATTTATAAAGATTAAAGCATTAAGAACAATTAATTTAAAGCAAGCACAAAAGCAATAAGAATATCACATACAAATTACTTTTGATTCATAAAACCCTTAGAATTAGAATTAACTAACTCTTATTCAATTGCTACCAATAATCAACCTAGTAGACTTCTATCTAGAATTGATTTAGCATATGTAAAACCTAATTTATCAAGAAAGTATCGATCCAATCCATCAAAACAAGTTAACATAGAATTAAAACAGAGATTTAAGAAATACCCAAATAAGATTTCATAGATAAGTGCAAAATCTCCCCATGATAAAGTCAAGAGATCAATTAAATTCTAAATTGGAGAAATTAAAGGATTACCCACTCATGAATTGAGTGACCAACAAAATAACAAGGATAATGTCATGACTATAACTTTCCATAAACTTGTATTTACATCTATATCTCCAAGAAAAAATAATGTCATGAATATTAATCAAGGATTGTATTGGGACTAAAAGGGTGACTGAATTTAAGAAAAAAAGGTTACTAACCTAGAAGTGTTCATGATTTTTTATTTTGAGGTTACTAACCTCTTCTTCTACTTTTTTTCAGAGGGACAATACTTCCGCAATTCCATGTCTCTTATCCTCTTTTAAGGTTACTAACCTCTTTTTTTTCTTTTTTTGTTTTAAGAGTGACAACTATGGAAAGATCAAAAGTACCTCTTCTCCTCTTCATGAAAACACCTCTTATCAAAAATTTAGCTACCCTTTTCTTGACATATCCATGACATACTTTCATAAATGTAAACAAGATTCAACACAAGTTCTAGAAGTAATAAGTCATGAAAGCATTGGATAAATAAGCTCATATCACAATCTCAAATTATGCTTAATTCTAAGAAATCAAATGTCATGCTAAAACTTAATCAAAGATTAAAGCATTCTTAATACTCTAAGCATCTATCATTTATAATCAAATCAATTACTCAACATGTGTATAACAATAAAAATTCAAAATTTTGCTCAAAATTTCATGAGATAAAGAACTAGCAAACCAGTCCTAAAAACTAAGTCTAAAGTTAACACTAAAAGTAAACATGCAAAAATTATTCCACTTTCGTAGGTGTACGGTGGCATTTAGCGTATGACACAAGCCTTTAAACCTTTATATGTCTATAACGGAGGAGTTATAGTCTCCTGAGGGATTACTTAAATAGGACGACACCCACAAACATGTTGAAATTAAAACAACATAACCTATTAAGAATTCACCATTCCCCCCCCCCCCCCCACACACTTAAAATCAACATTGTCCTCAATGTGAAAGTAGTCAACAAATCATACAATCAAAGGTAGTGTGCGAAAATTAAAGAGTGAAGGTTGAGCGGCATACCTTTGGGTTGTTCATGAAGTTGTAACTTAAGCATAAAGGCAATGAAAAATAAAAAGGAATGGGGAAAGGGAAAACTTAATTGATTTAAAAGAAAAAGGAGAGTTCCAGAAAAACCAATAATTAAAGTTCGAATATACTCCCTTTTCTTTTAGAATCACCATCAATCAAAGGCCTTGAAATCTGTAAAAACAAACAAAATCAAATCAAATCTAACAGAAGTAAAATCAAGACTAAAATTTAAAAACAAATAAAAGGTTAGAGAAAATTGGGTTGCCTCCCAATAAGCGCTTGTTTAAAGTCATTAGCTCGACTTCCCCATTTGTCAATCTTTGGAAGGAGGATAGACAGGATCTTCCAACTCTATTTCCTCAATCCAATATGTTGGCATTGGCTCCAAGAATGGTTTGAGTTGGTGACCATTGACCTTGAAAGACACTTTCGTAGTCATATTCTGAATTTCAACAGCTCCATGTGGGAACACTTTGATCACTTCATAAGGTCCAGTCCATCTTGATCGTAATTTCCTAGGAAACAGCTTCAGTCGACTATTATATAGGAGAACTTTTTGACCTTTGTGGAAAGATTTTCTCAAAATTCCCCTATCATGTAGCATCTTTGTCTTCTCCTTGTAAATTCTGGAATTTTCGTAGGCTTCATTCCTAATCTCTTCAAGTTCTTGCAACTGAAGCTTCCTTTGAAGACCAGCTTTGTCAAAGTTGAAGTTGCATTGCTTCACTACCCACCATGCTTTATGTTCCAATTCCACAAGCAAATGACATGGCTTACCAAACACAATTCTGTATAGAGACATACCAATTGGTGTTTTGTAAGCAGTTCGATAGGCCCATAAAGCATCTTCTAATCGTTGACTCCAATCCTTTCTGTTCACATTCACTGTCTTTTCAAGAATCAGCTTCACTTGACGATTAGAAACCTCGGTTTGCCCACTAGTTTGAGGATGGTATGAAGTAGATACCTTGTGGGTAACTCCATATTTCTCTACTAATGATTGCACTACTTTGTTGCAAAAGTGTGTACCTTTGTCACTTATGAGAGCCCTTGGAATTCCAAATCGATGAAAGACATTGTTCTTCAAGAACTTGACCACGGTCCTAGCATCATCCTTCTCAGTAGCAATAGCTTCAACCCATTTGGAAACGTAGTCCACAGCAAGCAGAATATAATTGTTCTTGCAAGATGAAGCAAAAGGTCCCATGAAATCAATATTCCAAACATTGAAAATTTCGACTACGAAGATTGGTGATTGAATCATTTGATTTCGTTTTGAGATGTTGCCCACCTTCTAACATTGTGGACAAGTCTTGCAGAATTCATGTGCATCTCGAAAGATTGTTGGCCAATAGAATCCAGAATCCATGATCTTTCTTGCTGTCTTCTTGTGCCCAAAATGTCCTCCACATTCATGACTATGGCAAAATTCCAAAACTGCTTTAATTTCCTCGCCAGGAATGCATCGCCTTATAATTTGGTCATGCCCAAACTTCCATAAGTGTGGATCATCCCAAACATAATTCTTAGCATCACTTACGATTTTCGCTCTAACTCCTCTGCTTGCATCTGGTGGTAGCATTCGTGTCACCAAGAAGTTTGCAATGTCTGCATACCAAGGAATTTGGGAAATAGCAAACAATTGCTCGTAAGGTAGTGTTTCATTCAGTGTAGTCTCCTCTTCCTTTCCTTCAATTCTACTCAAGTGATCAGCAACTAAGTAATCCGCCCCTCTCTTGTCTCTTATCTCTATGTCAAACTCTTGGAATAACAAAAGCCAACGCATAAGCCTTTGTTTTGCTTCTTTCTTAGACATCAAGTAGCGAAGTGCAGCATAATCAGAATAGACTATCACCTTAGATCCTAAGATGTACGACTGAAATTTCTCCAAAGCAAAAACAACGGCAAGCATCTCTTTCTCAGTGGTGGTGTAGTTCTTTTGAGCAGAATCTAAAGTTCTTGAAGCATAATAAATAACATGAGGTACCTTGCCTACTCTCTAGCCTAGAACAGCTCCAATGGCCACATCATTGGCGTCACATATAATCTCGAAAGGTAGATTCCAATCAGGTGGCTTCACAATTGGAGTGGTAGTGAGGGCAACCTTCAACTTGTCAAAAGCTTCCTTGCAATCATCTCCAAACTTGAATTCAACCCCTTTTTGTAGTAATCTACACATTGAGGCAGAAATTTTCGAAAAATCCTTGATGAATCTTCTGTAGAAACCAGCGTGTCCCAAGAATGATCGAATGTCTCTAACACAAGTTGGATAAGGCAAATTTTGAACAACATCAACCTTTGCTTTATCTACTTGCAATCCATCTTTCGAAACCACATGACCTAGTACAATGTCTTGTTCTGCCATGAAATGGCATTTCTCAGCATTTGATACTAGTTTAGTCTCAATACATCTTTTCAATACAAGTTCTAGGTTATGCAGGTACTTATCAAAATTATCTCCATAGACTGTGAAATCATCCATAAATACCTCCATTTTGTCTCCTATGTAATATTGAAATATGCTGATCATACACCTTTGAAAAGTCGCAGGTGCATTGCACAGACCAAAAAGCATTCGAGTGTAGGCATACGTACCAAAAGGGCATGTGAAAGTGGTCTTTTCTTGATCTTCAGGGGCAATTGTGATTTGGAAGTATCCTGAGTACCCATCAAGAAAGCAGTAGTAGGCTCGACAAGCTAACCTCTCCAACATCTGATCAATGAATGGAAGTGGGAAGTGGTCTTTCCTTATGGCAGCATTTAAGTAGTTCTTTAATGCTCAACTTCTGTTCCCAACGGTCATTTCAAGTCTTAAATACATATCTGTCGAAAATAGCCGTTGGAGCGTCTTTTTGAACTTTAATCCCGTTATTTTGTCGTTTTCCGGTGCTGTCAAAAACTGTCAAGTAGTGCTGTCGACCTTCTTTAG
Organism: Corchorus olitorius; assembly: GCA_001974825.2. Taxonomy (NCBI): domain Eukaryota; kingdom Viridiplantae; phylum Streptophyta; class Magnoliopsida; order Malvales; family Malvaceae; genus Corchorus; species Corchorus olitorius. The sequence goes on along the minus strand of AWUE01018442.1, from coordinate 91,858 downwards.
TCTCACTAAATTGTGCCTCAGAATTGGTGGCATTGATGTTGCTCTATCTGGCTTTCTTTAGTCAGTTCTTCATATGCATCCTTTTGTTCTGACTTCAGTCCCACTAAAATGCTTCTTAAGCTTGTTGTGGACTAAGTCTTCTTCAATTTCACCTTAACTATACTCACTGAGGAGGGTTTCACTCGTAGTGTGTTTCTTCTGTGATATTGAGCTTTGTATAGATAGGTTTGCGCATAACCATACATTAAGGGGGTGTTTGGTTAGGATCACCACTAGTGATCTAAGATCACCAGTGATGTAAGATCACTGGTGATCAAAAATTACATGGGTTTATGGTGGTAATCCAGATCACCCTTAGAGGGGTGATTAGGGGTAATCCGGATTACCACACCAAACTAAAAAATGTAACCAAACGGGGTGATCTGAGATCACCTGCCAAGATCACCTGTGGTGATCAAAGATCACCCCCAACCAAACGCCCCCTAAGTGTGTCACTCAATTTGTCACTGCACACTAGATATCTTGGTTAGTCTCACTAATATAGAATGTTTTGTTATCATCAAAAACTATATGGAGTCAACAGATTGGACCAAACTTCATGTGAGGTCTCAAGACCAACAACTTGTGCAAGAATGGTTCAGATAGAGTGGCGTTAATCCAGCCAAGAAACATTTGATCAATTCTTGTCCAAGTGACAAATTCTGGATTGGCAATGGTTGAAGAACCATCTTTATCTACAGGTTTCTTGATAGAGACTGGAGGTACAGGAGAGGAGCCATCAACATATTTAAATAGATCTTGTCTTTTTTAGAATAGGACGGAGTTGGCTGCGCCATAGCAAGAAATTAGATCTATTAACTTGATAGAGACAAGGTGGGTGATATTTTGTATTACAGATAGAGTTGGAAGAGTGGAAGATGAATTTTGAGAAGTTGACATGATAAAGGAATGTTGTTTTGGAAAAGAAGAGAGATGGGAATGAGAAGGATCGAATGACTCAAGTGGTTGATTCAAGCTCGGATACCATGAAATCTGCCTTGATTGAAGACCATATCTCGTCCCTTGATTACCTTATGTTGACTTGACAAATTGATTCATAATTGATTGCTTATGGATTGCTTTGGTTTCTTTCCTTGATTATGTTTGGTTGACTAACACTCATCACGTTAGCCATGGGACCAACCACTGAAACTATCAAGTCAACTTTTAAGATTTAGGTACAATTTTAGACCAAAGTTTAGCCACCTTTTAAAATAAACAATGCATAAATGGTAAGTTCACAAATCTAAGATATCATTGGGATAGAATTTTAGAAAATTGTTAATGTCATCATATTAGTGATTGTTCTCATTGATAACGTGATGGGTCAGTCCCACCTAATAATTTCTCTTTTATTAAGAGATTTCTTTGTCTCAAATTATAAGGATATTAGAGAGAGATAGAAGAGTAGACATGAAAATAAATTGATAATAATGATGATCATAGAAATAAGGGCAAAATAGCTAATTGAAGGAAAATATTTAACCAAAAAAAATTGAAGGAAAATATTTATGGAATTTGTAAATTTAACTAATGTTAACTAACAATTAAGTAGTGGATTCTCTTGCTGCCATTCATCAACCTATTTCATGTTTCATCCTGTGATTCAGGTTTTGCAAGCCATTCAAAAATCCACTATTTTATATCCAGTTCAACAAAATTATCGCACCTTAGCCCCAAAGATGATGGAAACCATACAGCTTAGGCAAAGGGGCAATGCTAGAAAAGATGTTCCAAGGTTTCCTCAGCCTTTTGGCACATGATGCATCCATTGTCGGTCACACTTCCTCTCCTTGATAATTCTGAGCGAACTAAAATACAGTTGTTACAAATTTTCCAGAGGAAGATCACTCTCTTATAAGGCAATCTTAGCTTCCATAGTGACCTCCACTGTTCTTTGTAGCTGAAGTCCAAGTTATACCTTCAATTCTTTGAGTAGGATGGAGGTAGATGTCACTGCCCCACAAGTTGATGACGAACAAGCTGATAGGCTACGACAGCCTGCCGAGGAACCATGAATCTACCTAGCTGGAACGTTAAGGGCCTGGGTCAGCCCGTAACTGTTTTCAAGGGAAAGGATTTGATCCACAAGTATAACCCAGCATTTTGTTTTTTAATGGAAACTAAGTTCTTTGTAGATAAAGCTAGTAGATTAGTAAATAGTTGGGGTTTTTCTAATTGGAATTGTGTCTAGCAAGGGTAAGAGTGGTAGCCTTTCTTTTCATGTGGAAAGATGGCATCTCAATGAATAAAAACATAGTTTCTCTTTACATTAAGCATCATAATAGGAAGTTTTGGCTCACCAGTATTTATGGACATCCCGAGTTAAGAGAGAAACTGTTTAGAAAGAGTTCAGCAAATTGAGCAAAGGAATACCAAAGAATGAGGAGTGGATAGTCAAGGGGGATTTTAATCAAGTTTAAAAGCATCAAACAAATTATCTCAATCTAGTTCCAAAATCCAAGGAGCTGGAGAACTTAAGGAATCTGAATATATGTCAGTTAGCTTAAGTACCTTCCAAAGGAAATTGATAAAGTCTAAGTTACGCATATATTTTGTGCTTATTTTCTATGATTTTATAGCATTTTACTATTACTTTTGTGCCTTTTTGGTTATTTATGTGTTTTTAGGTCTTGAAGACCTAATTGATGCGTAGATGAGCAGAGCAATTTGGAGTATTTTGCTAGTTTTGAATAGAAGCCGCCCAAGCCCAACACTGAAGGCCCAAATCTAAAGCCCAAAGATCACAAGAGCAGATTTTGCGTTAAAAATGTCAAAAAGCTTATCGACTATTTTTGGGTACATTTACAAATAAATCTTTTTGAAACCGGATTGACCCACTATAAGAGTAAAACTTATCGACTTTGCTATCACGTTCAGAATTGCTCCAAAATTTACAGATTTTAATTATTCCGATTTTGGGAGATTTGAGAAGGCCACTCACGGCAGCTCCAACAATCGCCACTCGATTCTCCGTTATTAATTAATTTGATTCAAAGTTCAAGCAAGCCAACTTCTCTATGAATTTGTATATATATATATATATAATAATCTATAACATGTACCGTAATAAATTTGAATATAGCTACTTCGTACTTTTCCATCTTATATACTAATTAATTATGAATGGCGCATAATTTATTTGTAAATTTATTTTCCTTATGATGCATCAACAACCACAACTGACCAACCGGGTCCAGACGAGAAGTACAGAGTTTGTTTAGTAATTTCAGTTCAGGTTTGTAATTTCAACATTTTCGATTAGAAGAGTTCCTAAATCTATAAGGCACTTATTAATTCTATTTCGGCTGCTAACTAAAAGTTGACTTCGAATATTTGATACTTTAGTTGGATAGATTAGTTTATATACTTAATAATTCAGTATCGAATCGTTGATCTGATTACAAGTTTATATTTTTTTTATTAGAAAAGATCAAATCAATACTTTTATTTATTTTATATCAGAAATTAATACTTATAATAATAATTAAGTCTTTAATATGACCGATTTGTTTATTTTAATTAAGTACTACTCCTTCGTCTCTCTAACCATAAACAATACATATATATAGAATTTGGTTATTCAAATCTTAATCTTAAATACAAGTAAAATTAGAATTTATTTGCATAAACAATACATATATATAGAACGTGAGGTTGATGCCAAAATCTCATAAAGAGATCCGTTGACTAATCTAGATTCGATCTGCATCGCGCATCTAGTTTAATCTAAATTCGATCTAGTTTTGGTATGCATCTAGTTTTGGTGGGTGAATCTAACAATGAGGGCAACGTCGAACCTAAAACTTGTTTAAAGTGGAACAAACCTTTAACAATTAGGGCAACGTAAGGTCTCGAACTTCAGACTTGTTTAAACTGAAACAAATCTCTTACCACTTGATCCAACCATGCGTCGGTAGTTGGGTAGGCAATTTCACTGCTAATGCTAGCCAAGTCGGCTTGTGATTTGGAGCTGGACTTCACCATCCACCGAACTAATGGGTTGGGCTTAATCTTTTTTTGCCTCTTTTCATGGGCTTACTCTCAGCTGCAGCCTACAAAAAAACCTCAGAAATTTAGGATATCTTCAAAGATTAACACAAGGCCACGAGCGGAACTGCAGAGTAGATAAAGTGAAATAACAGAATCAAACTGTATTAACCGCCCTATCTTAAGACCTTCAAATTTCTGTCCATGGCTACTGCCATTAACCCTTTACTTCCACTCTCTTCTCCACTCAAACAAAACACTTTTCCTTCTCCAACTCCATGGATTTTATGCAGACCCATCTCTGCAACAATGGCTACTCTAGCCATTACTAGTACTTATAATCCCTTCTGTCGACAAAGAGCACATGTTGCAGTCTCAGTCTCCTTCAATCCTTCTGGAAATTTTGACCTCTCTTTGTACGGAGATGAAGATGGTAATAACTTATTAATTTCGTTTCTCTAATTTTCTTTTTTCAAGTTTTACGGTACAATTTTTGGAAGTTTGCTTAAAAGTACAGTTGAGTTTTGGCCTTTGTAGTGGAAGAACTGAAAATTAAAAACAGAACAAGAATTGGGTTTGAAGTTGCATGTGTATTTAGCACCAGTAGCAGATAAGGGTCTGAGCTACTGATGTTATAAGTATAATTTCTGGTTCTTGTGAGTTATAAAAATATGACCAAAATTGGAAAAATTATGCCTTATCTGTTTTGAAACTCTGATTTATATCTACAGATTCACCCCAAGTTGAGCCTCCAATGCCTCCAAGTGAAGGCCGAATCGATGTAGTTATCGATAATGAAGCTATAAGCCGGCTTGATTTATCCCCATTTCAGAATGCTACTGGAATTACTTCACCTTCAACAGGTACAAATCACATGAAATTAAAGTATTAAACTATCCATTTTTTTCCTTTCCTTTGTTAAAGAAGTGGCAAATTGTATTCAAATTCAACCCTGATAAATTATGTACCCTTACAGCCAAAGCAAAAGAGTATCTTGAAAACACAATTGGGTTCACAATCAATTATACAAGAGATGATCCACATGATCCACGAGAATTGTCAGAATTTCCTGATATAAGGTTATGGTTTGTAAGACTTGATGCTACTTATCCATGGCTCCCTGTCTTGTTGGATTGGCGAGCCGGAGAATTAGCTCGTTATGCAGCCATGTTAGTCCCCCACCAGGTAATTTACATTTGTATTGATTGAGAATTTTTTTTTTTCCATGCCCTAATCCATTTTTTTTTACTTTGAAAATGATTGGCAGATGAGTATGAGAATGGGAGTAGTGTTTAATCCAGAGGCCTTGGAATTGTTCACCATGAAGAAAGTGTTCATTGTGTATGCATGGTTAAAACAGCAAGGCATCCCAAAGCCTAGATTGAAGACAAGTGACATGGCTAGAATGCTTGGATTTGGGATTGGGGATGAACTTTTTGACTTGCTTGATCAACACCACCAAAACTAGGCCAGGGGTTCCACCCTGATTTTTCAACAATATTGTCTCCATGGTTATTGATCAAGCCTCGGGTATTATTATACTATCTTTCAAAATTCCCAGATTTGGGAGTTTGAATCAAGCCCAAATAAAGGAAGGTTTCTTCAGTGATGAGTACAAGGATTGACTTTGCAGATGTGGAACAACTCAACTCTAGAAGAAACAACACAGATACTAGTTGAAAACAACAAAATCAGAGAAATCGTATATAAACTTGGGGCAGGGGATTTCCATCCATATATGTATGTCTTTAATTATTAACATTTGGTCTACTTCTTGAGTGATTGCTAGCAATCTCACTATGGTTACTTTGCTCTAATTATTCTCAAGTTAGTTTCGATTGATGTAAAATATCAATTTCCTTAAACTATACCAACTCCCTAGGAATGTTTATATCTTTTCTAGAAGTAGAAAATTTTTCTTTTAAAGTACATGGGAGAAAGGGAAAGAGGGAGTGGAAACTCGAAATCCTCAAATTTAGAACTTCAACTCTAACAGTCTCGACTAAGTGGGCTGCAACTTGTTTCGGCTTTGATTATAATGGGCTTGATGTTCCAAACCACATTAGATTAGCGTAGCCTACTAACATTGCACTGAATCGGGCCAGAATCCATTGCACTTTTAGTATTTTCAATATACAGTACTATTTTTCTTTGGGCATTCTATTTTCCTTAATACTACATTGGATGGAAGAATTATAATTGTTAGGTACCACAAAGTTTCATCATCATTATTACTAGATACGACCCTCGCTTCACGACGGGGTTGTGAAAGGAGTGAACAATTAGTTATGAACATATAGGTATATATTAACTTGTAATGATAATTGATTTTGCATAGTTATCTTTTTTATGATTGATTCATTTTATAACTTTTGTATAGGCTATGAACATGGAAGTATAAAAAGGATATAAGTAAAATTTTTACTTGGTGTTTTTTAAGGTTATGTAGCTTCTATAAATAGTGATTATTTGTCGTAAATTGGGAGACTGATAATTATTTGTCCTAAGTTGGGAGACAGAACACACTTGACAGAAAATATAACTTTAGCACATTCTTATATTACATGGGAAGTCTTGGACAAAAGAAAAAATATTATTGGACAAAACATAATTTTTTTCTAGTTACAAATAAATAAAATGACCTTGATTAACATTAACAGCAAAATTTAATATGAATATAATTAGGGGTGTAATCGAGTCGAGCCGACTCGAGTAGTGAGCTACTCGAGCTCGAGCTCGACACAAAAAACCGAGCTCGATACTCGACTCGAGCTCGATCGAGTTTTGACCATCGAGCTCGAGCTCGGCTCGAATCGAGTATCAATGTCACGCCCCGACCCGGGAGTCGAATACGGACAACCGTCGTGTTACCTTGAAACACGTGCCGGCCGGTCACGCACTCCAAAGCAACACGAAGCGTCAATACCAGATCAAAAACATGGAAAACATAAATTGAGTATAAATTCAAAATACTGAACCTTTTAAATCCGAGTAGATGCGGAATCGTCAAAATCGAAATAATAAAAGTATTTTAATAAATCGAAAACAAGTCAAATCCAATTAGTGGATTAGTAACAAGAAACAAGGCACGAGGACTGAGAATGAATAGACACAATGCCAGTGGGACCCATCATGTAGTGAGAAGTACCTCTATGAGCAGTGATAACAGCCTACGCCACCAACTCGACCGTCCAAGGATCCGCTGAGTCCTAACTACCCTGAAAACACAACAAGAATTTGAGGGGGTGAGTACACAAATGTACCAAGTGAGTGAGCCACCCTCAAAAGAGGATCAGAAGAGGGTGGGGTGCACTCACAACCAAAACAGGTAAGAAAACCAAGTTATAAAATCCTGGTTAGCAATAAAACAAGTTCAAGAAATCATTTATCATTTTCATAAACAAATGGGCTGCTCCAGAGTGACCTTGGCCCGAGTCAACCTCCGGAACCATCAGGGGCATTTTCGTCATCATCCAATAATTACTAAAAAACATCATTTTTCTCTTTTTGTCCAAACAAGCCCGTTCCCCTGACGTTAGCTTGGGTCTGGTACTGCGTGGTGGCTGCAGCACACCCAATTTAGCTCTCCCATGCACACGTCGAACCGGTAGATGAATAAATATATCGTGTCGGGCCTGGAGCTACAAACCATTTGGATCCAAAATAAAGTCATGGTTCGTTAAAACAAACACACCAGCGCTGGGTCGCGTCCGAGACACTCCACCAACAAGCCATACGTACTCCTGGAGCTACATCCATAAGTCCCCGTATGCTTGAACAAGTTCTTTTAAACAAAACCAGGTCATTCATGCACCCAAAACATTTATCAAAACATTTTATAAATCATTCATGTAAAAACAATAATAAAACATTTCCTTAACGAGTTCTCCGTTGAGGATAGCTCACTCACAGTTTAGGGGACTCATATACCCCCCCAAGGTGAATCCGCAGTGAGCCTAACTGGTGTCTTGATTAGCGCCTCGGCCGTCTGATTGAGAAGTGCACCAAACACAAGAAAACCGTTAAAACCAAACTCAGAGATTAAATTCATAAACCGAAGTAAAGCCAAGTTGGTCAGTCTAAACCAGGATAATATACCAATATAAAACCAAGATAATAAACAAAAATACCAAATCAGTTAGATACAAAGGAATAAAATGACAAGAAGTATAGAACCCAGACCCACGGTCTAATATCGAGGAGTTAAACGTGTCTCTATATGTCTTACAGGGTTCTAATATGAGTTTCAAGGTCCGCAAATACTTCCACAGCTTATCTAATCAAAACCGGCATCTAGGGGCAAAACTGTAATTTTACTCGATCAGGGGCAAATTTGTGATTTAGACATCTAAGGCTGTTACGGTGATTCTCTAACCTTACATGTTCGATTAGTATGATTGGATAAGTCAAATCCTCTTCTAGGGGCAAAGTCGTAATTGTACCAATTCTAGGGTAAAATGGTAATTTCCTCATTATAGGGGTAAAATCATAATTTTATCAATCAGGGGTAATATAGTAAATTTTTCCATCATGGGTATTTTGGTAAATCAAATGTTCTTAAAATACGATGATATTACTTACGAGGCATAGTACTTAATCCGGTTAGATTGGATTCGGGATCATGACCTAAAAGGAAACCTTAGTAATATTAAAGTTCTAGTTCGATTCTCAAACAAATTAAATGAAACCATATCCATTAGAAATATGGTTCCATATACTTAAACATTTTCAATGGCATGCTGTAACAAGAATCAACCATGCAGTCTCAAAAATGGCTATTTTTCACTAATTTCCCTTTTGAAATTCAACTTGCTTTCTTCTACAAAGTTATAGAGGGCTCCAAACCCTACAATTTAGGCTCAAGAATGACTCAATTTGGATTTTCTAAGACAAAGTTATGCCCCTCGAAAGAAGGCTGCCCGAAATGAATCTACACTCCCCTGTTTTTCATTTCCAGCAAGGCGACACTTTGGGAAAATAGGCATAAATTCCACAATACACATCCAAATCAAGTGATTCCAAAACCATTAGAAAGCTAACTCATTAGGCTAAAAATGATATTTAGAAAGCCACTTCAAATTCAAGTTAAAACCATTTCAAATTCAACCACCAAGTCAGATTTCCAAATTTGAACCTCAATTCTGCGATACAGTATTCTGAGCCTTATAATTCAGAATCCAAACGGTATTAGCAAAAACTTTCTAACCAAAGTTTGTTCCGCATACAACAAACTACAAGACTGTTAATTTTCATAATTTTCCAATATCATTTACTACCTCAAACAGCCCCAAAACCGAATCCCTTATATCACAATTCCTAATACCAAATTCTTGTTTACATTAATTCAAATTTCTCAACCCAATAATCAACATGATGCTCATCACAAACTAAGCACCCTAAATAACTCATCATGCATTTAAACTTAAGAAATTGCCTTAAACAAGTGAAAACTAACTTACCCAAATATTTATTTCATTCTCCTCTTCCTTCCAAAGTCCTCCATTGTGCTACCCACCATTGTTTTCACCTCCAATAAACAATCAAGATTAAAATTCATTTAACTCACATCTTCAAAACACCAATTTCAACTCATAAAACTTCCACTTACCTTAATCATTGGAAAGCCCATAAACTCCAAGCAAATTTCAAGGCTTAACCCATGATTGGCAAGCATTTGATGTGGGGAACATTCCTCCATGAATGCATGTTGGGTTTCATCTTGAATTGATGAAGGAATTGTGGAGAGAGAGGGGTAGAGAGGTTCGGCTAGTGTGAGAAAACAAGAGAAAAAAAATGAGGAAGAAGATGTTGGGCACTTGGGCTTTTATTTAGAAAAAAAAAGACTTGGCCAAATTATCCCTTGGTACTCCACCATTAGCAATCTCTTCAATTTGGTCCCCACAGTGTCCTTTTTATTCACATCAATCCCCAATTCACAAAATTTGTAAGAACTAGTAATTATTTTTTTTAATCAAATCAATGGTATTACAATCGAGCTACTCAAGCTCGGCTCAACAAGTTCGATACTTAATTAAAAAATTCAAAAAAAAAATCATTTTCAGCTAAAATTCGAGCTCGAGCTCAATAAGTATATATAGGTAATTTTTTAATTAAATATATAATATTATGTATATATATATTTGTATCGAGTAGCTCAACGAGTATCGAATCAAGCATCATTGAGCTCGAGCTCGGCTCGATTCAATACTCGAGCTCGAGCTCGCCTCGACAATGACCGAGTCGAATTCGAATTTTCTTCGAGTCGAGTTCGAGTAGCTTACGAATAGTGTTGTATCACTTACACCCCTAAATATAATCAACACCGACCAAATTAACTTAACCATAATTCTACAAAATCAATGTTTAAATTCATTACTAAATTGAGTTTTTTTTACCTTCACTCACGTAATATATCATATGACATATAATTTGATTTGATAATTGTAATTAACAGACACTTGAATAAATTCAATCGGACAAATAGACCGAAAATTATACAATATTAAATAGACTGATAATCGAAACCACAAAATTTCGGAAGCATTTTTAAGAATCAAAACATTAAAATTGACTTCTTAGTTCTTCATGAAAGTTGTAGATCATGAAATAACATTTTAATAAATACTTGAATCATCTTAATCGGACAAATAGAAAAAAAATACAAAAATCTGAAGCGTTAAATTGCCCAACTCATAATTATAAAAGGTTAAATAGCATAAAGCATATATGAGGATCATTTGAAAAATAATCCAGCAAAAAATATATTTGTTTATGGAGACCAAACATAAAAATTCCCTCTTGAATCCTCCACGAAACTCATTAATCAAATTCAGATTTCAGACCCTTGACGAAAGTCGTAGATTATATCATAACCTTTTAACCGACACTTGAACAACTTCAATCAGACATGTGGATCGAAAATTATATGACATTGAATAGACCGGCAATCGAACCACAAAATTTCGGAAGTATTTTTTAGAATCGAAACACGAAAATCGGCTTCTGAACCGTTAATGAAAGTTGTAGATCATGAAATCACCTTCTAATAGACACCTGAATCATTTTAATCGGATAAATAGAAACAAAATTGAAAAAAAAAAACAAATGCGTTAAATCGTCCAACCCATAATTGTAAAGAATTAAATAGCATAAAGCAAAAAAGTGTGAGGTTCATTAGATAAATAATCAAACAAAAAAATTATTAGTTTATGGAAGATGGGATCCATGAATAGTAACTTCTTTACAAAGTTCCCAAAACGCCCTCGGTCATTAACTCAAATAAAGAAATAACCGAGCATGAAAGTAACAAAATACCCCTAACAATTTGTTCTTGGGTGAATGTGGTGCATCTTATAGCTAGACAAAAGGTTAATTCAACTTTAATATATGTTATAGATTTGAGTTATAGTAATGAAAATTAGTAAATCTAGCTTAGGGATGATGCTCTACTTTCTACTCATCCTCACAAGTCAAATTTCTTTTTTCCTTTTATTCTTCGGAAAATTATTCAATATGCTGTCAGTGGAGTTTAACGAACTACACATTCGGCGTTTAAGAGTTGATATGTATTCTTTAGGAAATAATTTAAAATTTTAAAAACAAAATTAATTAAGAAAATGGGTATGTGTCAACTTCTTAACCCGCTTGTGAAGTCCAAAATTTACACTACAAATTTATTGTATAATAATACTTTTATTCTTTAAATAAACCACTTTACTAAACCAAAATCTAAGATTATTGCCCAGAAAAAAAAATCTAAGATATATATAGAGTAAAAATTTTAAAAAATACTAGATATTTTCAAAGTACATTCGCGTCGGGTTTTTCGATTTATGATTGGAATTAAGTAATATCAATTATAAGTAAAAATTTATCTTATGTAATAGCAATTAAGTTAAATGAAAGGAATATTGTTCAAATTCTAATGTCTATTCAAATAATTATGTAAAAAAAATGAAGTTATACTATGATTATAATTTAATGTTTTAAAATATTATTTGAAATTACAAATATATAATAATATATATTGGTTTTCTCTCAACCAATCACCTTTGAACAAATGTCAACGTGAGAAGAGCCAAATACTGAGTATACAGCAGTTTGGGGATAACTTTAATAGTAAGATACAGATGTATCTAGATTAACAATTTATATTTAATAAATCTAAAAAAACTCATGTTGTGCCAATAAAACCTTAAAAAACTCATGAATCAAAAAATGGAATATTATTCAATACACCACCGGAGTTTAGCAGACTACACATACGAGTCTTGACATATGTCCCCTATGGATTAGATTGAAATATTTAAAATTTAATTCAGAAAATGGACATGTGTCAACTCCACGATCCGCTTATGGTATCCAAAATTTACATCGTCAGTATATCAAATAATTACTCTTAAAAAATATAACGTATGTGTTTGGCAATTCAATGTTGAGGGGAAATATAACGTATGGGTTTGGAAACTGTAACGGTAAATATTGGTTGAACTTTTTTTTTTGGCACCAAAATATTGGTTGAACGTTAGGATGGAAGAAATTGGAAAATTAAAAGGGTGGAGAGAACGCTTCATAAATTTTTACAAAAACGTCAATTTGGTATTACTACTATTTTTAATGTTTCAAATTCATGTATCGTGTTAAGCGTCGATCGTGTTAAAAACGGTCAAGTCTTAAATCACAGTAAACTTAAATAGCACATATATAGTACTATCTTCATTCTTTTTTTGCCTTGTCTTTTTTTTTTGGGAGAATACTATCTCAATTCTAACTTTCTTAAGTTCTTATATAAAAAAAATGGGTTTCCAATTCCCTCTACGAACCATGTTATTCACTATAATTCCCCTCCTTGTTCTAAATCAATCTCTAATTAGAACAACAGGAGGTCAAGAAATAGGCAAGGCTTTAATAGCAACGACTTGCAACAAGACTGAGTATCCCAAAGACTGCATCTCAACATTGGAATCAGATCCTCGAAGTTTCATCTCCAACATAACAGGACTTGCAAGAATTGCTTTGGAAATAACAGCTTGGAAGGCCAACAGTTCCTTGATAGTTGCTCAATATTGGACGAGTCGTCAACGTGATTATCGTTCCTGGGATTTCAGTAAAGTTTGTACTGATTATTATAGTGATAGCATCAATTCCTTGAAGGATAGTCTCAAAGCCTTTGATGAGATGAAGTTTGATAAAGCCTACCAAAGTCTTCAATCTGTTCACAATAATATTGCTGGCTGCCAAAGAGCTGGCGTCACTGATTTTAATGATCTTAATGCAATGATGTTAAAGATAACCAAATATGTATTGGTTGTTTTGCATCAACTTTTCTGATCATCTGTACTTGATTAAATCACTTTTCAAACATTTCACATTTTCTATGATCATTTCTATTTTATAGTATATTTCGGGGAAATTACACAAATCCTCTAATGTTTACTTTCTTTTTCCATCCATAAGATTCAAAATCGAGACCTTAATTATTTACAGAACACTGAGTTCTTTTCGGTATATATAGTTCCAATAGACTTGTATACATTAATCTACAATATTCCAAATTGAACAGCTTTATTTATTTACTTTTTTTCAATAATTTGACTGAAACTAAATTTTAGAGATCAATAGGAACCAAATACCAGGGAGCTAGGTGAAATATATAGGCAACTATTTCTTGTACATAGGCCATAATCCATATCATCCAAGAAGATGTTTATTGTCGAAATTGGTCGGCTGCTTTCGACTTGGTGTCATTTTCAAAATTTTCCTGTGGATTGAAAATAATCGTTGAACACTGTTGTAGCTTGTGAAATCACTAATTGAATTATGATAATGCAATAATTTTTTTCCCAAATCAAACTATGTGTGTGCACGATTATTCCGACAAGTAAGGTATAAATTTTTTATAGCAATTAATTAAATGCTTTCATATGCAAATGTATTATATGATTCACAAAGAGGTGGCACATATGCAATCACCTAACTATTAGGTTATATATACGATTTTCTTCTTTAATTATATTTAAAGAGGCCACTTTTAAAGTTCAATTTTGTTTATTGGCCTCGTTTTGCTAACTCTTATTTAGGCCATTTCACCCTCATATTTTGACTTTTCAATGACATACCTACTCAAATTGACTCAAACCATTGTTTCCATCAATATTGAAGCTGTTAAGGCGCAAATGTGGTGTATATATACATGGACTAATAGGGACGAAAAATAAAAATTCAGGGTACAAAATGTTTAAAATAGAAGTTCAGGGTATAATTTGACACTTTTTGATAAATTTGAGGACAGACATAGCATAGGTACATATTAAACCTTCCTGACATATTGATAGAATTCATTGACTAAGCTTCTTGGGATTGATTTGATGTACTTAGATGCTAATATATAAACATGTCACGTTACGTCTTGTTAGCTTCAACACATGATATCGTGTCGATAAATTCCGTCCACATAAGAGCTACATTATTAAAAAAAATCAAAACAGTTAAAAATAAAAGTTTAAATTTAAAAGTCAAATTATTAATTTTTGAATAATTTGAGGGCCAAAATCGATATTAAGACATTTTAGAAATGACCAAGAAGGGAGTTAGGCTTAATTTGTTTTCTAAAAAGCCAAATTCTAATCAATGGGGGTCTGTCATGGTCGGTGAATTAATCGTCAACCTTGCCGGAGCACCCACACGCCAGCTCCAAAGGGCACGCAAGGCCATGAAAGGATGGGCTCACATATATAATCTGGCCATGTGAGAATGTAGCATGAAACATGTGAGAATGGGAAAATTAGAGAGTAGGTATGGGAAGGATTGAGAAAACTGAAAAGGATGTGGATCATATGAGAAGATTATATATAGATGATGAATCAAAGTATGAATGGAAGGTATGTGCTTTTGTTGCAATGCTTTAGAATGGTGAGACAATGCCCACAAATAGTCAATGCTTATGCATGAAACTCAGCTCGAATTTTTGTTTTCTTTTAGGATCATCAACAAAAAGTTGGGTTGCCACTGTAGCTAGTTGACGATCTTAATTTTTCACATTAAGGCCTGTGGGACATGTACACATCTTCTCTGTCTCTAGATACGGCCATTGAATAATAAGTTAAAAATGATCACCTTAAGATATCTTAAGGAATCTTGACTTGTGGCAAGCAATGGCGGATGGTATAGAGGGGATATCCGATATTGGCCAAAACTTTGATGTTCCTTTTATTGTTATGGATATGGATATATGCATTTAATATTTTTAGGTTCAAATATTCAAATTGGCCTCCCAAATCTGAATAATTAAGATTTATTGTTCAAAAAAGTCTCTGAACTTACACAAAACGATCAAATAAGCCCCTGAACTCTAATTATAAACAAATAAGCCCCTGAACTCTTAAAAAAGTCAAATAAGCCCTTATCTGACAGCTAAATACTCTATAATGACTAAACGTTTCAAGATTTTCTTAAATAAGGATCAAAGTAGACAATTTCAGCAAATTAGAATAAATACTTACTATTTTTTCACAAATTGGATACAATATAAGTTAATACTAGTGTGTGAGATATATATAAACTAAAAAGCATACGATAATTTTATATCATAGGACGTTTAATGAATTTATTTTGATTAATAGGATTTGATTTTTAATTAACATGATATATCATTTTTTCTATCAAATTTAACATGTACGCATGAGAAGCATTGGTTTTCATTTAAGGATTCCCTAATTTGTAAAAATTTGCTAAGTATGTGTTTTAATTTGTTGGAATTGTGTATTTTGATCCTTATTTGAGAAAATCTTGAAACATTTAGTCCTTATTTCAGCATTTTGCCGTCCGAAAAAGGCTTATTTGATTGCAATTTGAGTTCAAAAACTTAATTATTTGACTGTTTTGTGTAAGTTTAAGGGTCTTTTTGAGCAATAAGCCAAATAATTAATTACGAGTGAGGATTTTAATTCACCTCTCAATATCACATGTCAAGATCCGTCATTGCTCACAAATGATATTCGAGATTAGATGTATATATCTTGGAATCATTGATTGTAAGATTAGTCCCTAATGGGACACTCCAGTGATTAAAGTTGGATTTTTCTCACAAGAAGTCTCGACGGTGGACAGGGTGAGATTTGGGATAGGAAAAGGAAAAGACTATCTCTTATTGTGTAGCCAATTTAAATATCATGTTAATGAATAGCAAAAAACTAATTGTAAGATTAATGAAGATATTTAAAAGAAGCTTAAATAACCCAATATATTATTGCGTACGTATAGGGTCCAAAAGGCGTTACCTAAGAGCCAAAGTCACACACTATATATAGAGCTTCCTTTCACACATAATTAAGTTATACATGATTAAGCTATATATATGAGCTTAGTATCTCCACCCTTTGTATAGATCTTAAGCTCTCCAAATACTATATATAAGAGCTTACTAACCTAACTATATATCAAAAAAGATCTCCATCGGATAAAATCGATTGAGGGTCTTTTCTTATTAATTTCTCTTTTACAAGTCACTCAGAGTCGGAAACCGACCTCAAGAATAAGGCCCCCAACAGTTTGAAAAGTTACCTTATAGTATTCCTAAAAATTTATGTGTATATGCATTAAAGAATTTAAAATTGACCCCTCAAAAATATTTTTATTCAAATTGACTCCTCAATAACGCGTGTCAAGATCCACTTGTGCTCGGAGCTAGCTCTACTTGGTTTTTCGAAATGTCATGAACAAAGATTATAGAACAGAAACAATTTTGCCATGCAGTGAAAAATTTCTCTAACTACTTATCCCAAAATTAGAGAAAGCTTTATCTAACAATCTGTACCCGAAGATGAGACGCATTCATAACTTTGTTCTGTATAATATGCACAGTATATACAGCAAACTGTAAACGAATTATTCCATTTGTGACCTTATATATTTGCATTAAATTGTTAGGCCAATACCCAAACAACCGAAATACCTTAACTCTTGATCATAATCATCAATGAATATGGAAAGGCTTTTGCTTGCATTTATTACAACGATTGTCCTCTTGGCAACAGTGCTTTAAAGTCTCTACAACAAAAACCTCATCATTTTTTCCAGGACCATACCCATGAAGTGACCTTGAAGAACCTCCTGCACCACAAATCCAGCATATACGTATCTAGATATGTATACTTAATTTGGTAGAAACTAGAAAATTGAATTTACCTGAGGATAGTATAGTATATATAGTTCTTCGTAATTAAGAGTAGCCATTAGCATTTAGCACCCATTAATTAATCCAGATTGCATGTTCGGTGGCAAAGAGACAATATTTCAGAAAAAATACCACAAAGGGAAAACAACTAAAAGAAGAACAAGGAAATTCCATAACATTTGCATGTGTATAGACGTGGTCCAAATCCAGTAATAATCTTCCAAATGGGTACCCCAAATTCATGTGATGTTGCTTTCGTCGCCCATTTTTCTTACTCTTGTTTAATTTCCTTTACATTTGAATTCCGATTTTGTTGATTAATGAGTCGACCCACATATAGTTTTCAATCAAATTACTCATTTTACATGTGAATTGCTATATATGCAAATCATCAATTAATATCTTCTTTATTAATTAGTAGTTTTATTTTTGTTTTCATGACAAAAATTTATAGCTTCGTCCTGCTCTGTTTATCTCGCAGTGCTCCACAAGTTGGGCAATTAAACTTTTGTGATTTGTCACCGTGCAGTTCCTTTAAATAATAAAAAAAAAATGCTAACATTTTCCAAAAGGATTAGAAAGGACCAGGACAAGAAACCTAATATATTGATTAGTTGTTTTGCTTTTTGTATTTTGGCCACCAAGTACATCATTTCAAAACAAGAGCAGAGGGGACAAAATTATTTGATTGTCTATATTATATCTTGTCTTTATAACTCGATCATCAGGCTTGAAAAGGCCATTGACGTTAAGCATTCAGCACTATTTTTCTTCATGATTGAAGAGCAAAATAACAAAACAGATCAAGTTGCTTCGACTTGTATACATAAAGTACTACACTTTTCTTTTTGTTAATTGTGAAATAGTTTCAAGGAAAAGTATCCTCTTTAAGAAGGGACATAGCAACCTTGAGCAAAGCCTAAAGTAGACTAATTTATGTTTTCTTATGGCAGACTAATTTATGTTTTCAAACTCTCAAATTCCTAATTGGAAAAAAATTTTCTAACTTAATTAATGGTCATTGTATTCCAACCAATGAACCAACACAAAATCAAACTACGCTAAATCTCAGATAAGAAAACCCAACACATATTTTTAGGATTTCTCTATCAAATTAAGAAGAACCCAGTTTTAATTATCGCATTACTCATATATCAACTAAGTGAGAAAACTCTAATCAAAAGCTCAAAAAAATAAAAAGAATTAAGAAAAATTAGAGACTACAAAAAAAAGTATCGTTCTTTCATCTAGAATTAATTTTTAATAACATTGGGTAAGCATATATTCATTGATTGATAAAAGTGATATATGATGCCTATTTTTCTAAGATTACTTTTTATAGATTCTTGGCTCCTACAGAATACAGATAGATAAGCAACAGAATCCATTTGGTAAAAGCCAAACTACAAATTCCGGCTGAAAAAATGCAAAAGTAATGCATTAGGTCTTGTCTACCTTGTACACTCATCTTATTAAAATCAAATCAAATACTATAATTTGGAAGCCTCAAAAGAATAAAGATTATTAATTGCGTTTGAATGAGCTGGTTACTTAGGGTTCTTTGAATTTAGAAATATTTTTAACCAGTAAAGCCAAAAACATGCAATGTATAGGGAAACAAACTCCTAGACAAGTTAACTTCAAATTAAGAAAGTCTTTTACTTAAAAAATACTCAACAAATCTCTATTTCTTTTATGTGCGGTATTTGAAGTAAACGACTTAAAAAGATTAGTTACCTAGCTTATAATTAAAATTAAAGTGTTCTTTACTTTAACCATAAATTTTCTTATTTAAATAAACTTCGTCACGATTTACACAACGGTGAATACTGTGTAAGCATGATAACAATTAGGTTGCGTTTGGTTTGAAATGTAGTGGGAAAGTGTGGTAAGTTAGGTAGAGGGAATAATTTTCCCATGTTTAGTTGGTGGATTCTAATTTTAGGTAGGAATGTCATTCCCATCACTTTCTCATTCAAGCGGGAAAGTGGTGGAAATGACATCCCCACTTAAAAGGGTGGAAAAGTTAACTTTCCCAAGAAAATGTTACTATTTTTATCTTAACTTTCCTCTTATACCCTCAAATTTTAATGATTTTTCTCTTATACCCTCAAATTTTAATGGCTTATTAACTATTTAACCTTACCAAATTTTTGGAATGTAAGCTTGGGGGCAAGATTGTACTTTGCACACCTTGGAAATGTCAGATTCTGACGTTAACCAAACATAGTAATCTGATTCCCACAAAAACAAAAAATGTACACTTTCCCACTAAAATAATATTCCCAGGAAATAGGTCGGAATGTCATTCCTACATGATATCTAAGATAGTAAGATACCACGAACCAAACGCAACCTTAATTGAATTATTACATAGTGTAAATCAACTACGAAAACGTTTAAAACTAAAATTTTCTTCTAAATTCTAATAGTATGTTTAATAATGAAAAGAAGGAACCCTTTTCTTTTATCACTCGGATAACTAGTGATATTTTTTACTAATAATGATGAAATCAATGATGAATGATCTAGAAATAATAAGAAATTACAAAATTTATAAATATTTGTTTTTTTATAATTAGTCATATTATTCATTTTTAAATCTCCCCCTAGAAAATTATGAAAAATGGAAGGATTAATTATTATAGGAGAAATGTCCCATATTAGTATTACATGCTGTGAATTTAATTAGATGAATGAAAGTCGGCCTACCCCGACAGAGTAACCTCTGAGATGTTTGTTTGTTGGCCGAAGATAGAAACATGCAACGTGAATCGGCATTCGGCACTGCATGTTTACGTGGCGAAATCATCTGCCAAGTCATCAATAACAGACCCACGATGTTGACCTCCACGTGGAGTGGCCGCCCCATATGGCAACTAAGGACAAAACTGGCCATGTCAGCTTAAGGCAATTTGGGTGACACAAGGGGTGCCTTTCACCGTTGTTGTTTGTCACCATCGAGAAATTATTAAACGGGATTATCTCATCATGTCAATCATAAGATCTAATTATTAAAATTATGATCATTTAAAATTTTTCTTATATTTTCTAAAATTCTATTCTAATTATATCGTAAATTTGGAGACTTATTTCATACATCATATTATTATACATCTAATTTTGTTTTGAAAGTTGGGCAAATTTTGGATTAAAATTGTGTTTAAATCATAATTATATTCTAATAATAATATCATTTTAATTAGTGGTTGGACTTATGACTAGTAAGACCGCCCTCATTGAATAATTTCTCGTCACCCTCACATTAAATCCCATTGTTTCTTGTGACACGTGGGATTCGGCCCCCCTTGTCTCAATCAGATGTTGTCGTGGCAATATCTAATTCATTCCTCCGTTGAATTGTCACAATTGCTACTCTGCACTTTATTAAAATATAGTAGTTTATAGTAATTTTTTTTAAATGGATAGTTTTTTTTTTAAATATGTAGTTTATTTAAATGATATATTAAAATATATATATTACATATTATTTTTGTAATCAGGTGAAATTACTAAATGCTCCTTCTAACTTTCAACCTGCGACGACCTTATCGTCCCGTTTTAGTCATTTCTCACATGTGGTTACACTGAATCGATTCGTATTCCATCTCTCTATAGCCTCATAAATCATATTTATTATATTTAAACCCACAGAAAACGCGTTCATATTTACAGAGCAAAAAAAAAAACTATAAAAATTGACTCATATGATAATAACAAATTTTAATTAGATTGATTATAAGTAGTTTTTAAGTAAAAGTGTAATATATAAATAAAAATATAATATTAAAATAATTAATAAATAACCGGGTTTGGGTAGTGGGTAGTGGGTACTACCTGAACCCGTCATGGGTACTAAAACTACTACCCGTACACTACCCTAACCCGATTATACAATGCCCTAACCCTACTTAATATGGTCGGTTAGTGTCGGGTACCCTATTAACTACTACCCACTTGCATATCTAGGATTTATTTTCAAGGATATTTAAGAATGTATTTTTTAAAAGATTTATTTTTGAAGGATTTATTATGGATGATATATATTATATTACTAGGTATGGAAATACTTGCAAAACAAATAATAGGTATAAACAAGTATACCCACATTAAAAATTCCCCGCAGCGCAAGCGCGGGGCTCGTAATTATTATATTTATCCTTCAACGGGTAGTTTTTATTTTATTTTGAATTTTTTTAAAATTGAGTTTGTCACCGAATCAACTCGTGACACAAATTCAGGACTTCACATTATAATTAGTATAGATTGTTTCTTGTGACACGTGGGATTCGACCCCCCTTGTCTCAATCAGATGTTGTCGTGGCAATATCTAATTCATTCCTCCGTTGAATTGTCACAATTGCTACTCTGCACTTTATTAATCACCTAATTATCTTTTTGTTTTGTACGTTGTTCAGATTATAAATTGAATTATGGTTTATCCATATATGAAAGTTTCACTTTTGACTATCCATCAAATGGTTATCTGATCTGGTGGTAGATTATTAATAACTCTTAGTTTTAACGATTAGGATTCAATTCCTAATAATCTCAAATATAAAACAAAAAAAAAAGTAAAATGATCATTTTGCACATATGTCGGAGACATGGAGGTATCCGTTAATCATATTGGACGTCGATTTATTCAAATTCTCTATATCTGTGAAAGATGTGTAGCTATCCGTTAGTTATATTGGACGCCGACTAAGTAATCTAGAATCAAGTCGAGTTGGATCTCAATTTGAGAAACTCTTACAGTGTTCATTATCTCCATTCACAAGACTCAGATTCTTAGTTTCAATTACTATGGTTCAATTCCTAGTAATTTCATGCTCCAATTTGGGGATTCTTTATTGTGCCTTTTATTTTTCCATTCACAAAAGTCTAACTTTTAATTTTAGTGATTAAAATTCTATTTCTACTTATAATCTCAAATACCAACAAAATGGTAAAATGATCATTCTGTACATCTACGTAGAGAGGTCTCCGTTAACTGTATTAGACACCGATTAATCCAGAATCAAACCCCGTTAGACCCGAATTGGGAGAAATTCTTCCAATGTCTTATTTCTCCATTTATAAGACTCCAATCCAAGATATTATTTAAAAGACATTGAATTTCTTCCACTCAATCCATTTATATTTAGTATTGGTGGACAATACACATCCTTTTAACCAAAGTACACAACATATATAATACTAGTATTAAACTTTCAACATACAATTAAATTGATTATCTCTTGTTACAAAAACATTTTAGGAAACAAGTAATGTTATTTTTCACCACCTCCAATCTATATATATATATATATATATATATATATATATGTATACACTAGTTAAAGCACGTGCGCTGTTGATAAACCATATATTCCACACATGCGTACTTTTCATTTCCATAAATTTTGATCAATTAATCATCAAAATCTGATCATTTAGTTTACAGAGATTTGAAATAATTAATCATATTGAACGAACAAAAAAAAATTAAATTATTATACAATTATGGTTATCTTCAATAATGAAGGAAGGTTATCAATTTTCTTATTTGAATTTACCAAAAAAACTACAGGGCTATTAAGAACGAAAGTTAAACATTAATCAATTAAGAAGGTTATCGATCTCTAATGCAAAAAAAAAAAAAAGAGAATAAGAATAAGATTATCAATTTCCTCATCAAATGTTCATTAAAAAGCTATTTAAGTTATCAAAGGTTTTTGAATGTTATCAATAAATTCAGTAATTAACCTTATACTGTTAGTAATTTTAGTAGCCTTTTATCAATAATGGCATTTGCCAATGTTCTTCTTTAAGGTTGTTAAAAAAAGTTATAAAGGTTATAAAAATTTTTATAGTATAAGGCAATTTAGTAACCTAACATCTTTAATAAATTTAGTAGCATTTTATCAATTTAATGAGGAGTATAATTTTCATATCTAAGATTAGTAAAAAAAGTTGCGAAGATTAAAAAAAAAGAAAGAAGCTATAGTCCTATCAACAAATTCAGTAACCTTATGTTTTTATTACTTTTAATAATTTTCGTCAATTATGAATGTTATTAATCTTGTAATCTAAAATTACTAAAAAAATTATAAAAGGTATTAAAATAGCTATAATGCTCTCTACAAAGCTAATTGCGCTCTTGGATGATTTTAGTAACTTTTTATATATAAAAAAGGTTATGAATTTTCTTACTTAAAACTATTTAAGATTATATCAAAATAACTATAATGTTCGCTATCAAATAAGTTTTGAATGCTACTACTATATTCTAACTTGTAAAAAAATCCCATTGAAAAAACTTAATCATAATTAATCCATAATGGGGAGGGAATAATAAATACTTTTAAGGTTGTTTCCTTCCTCTTTTCATCTTATTTTCTTTTTCTTCTAAACCCTTTTTTTGAAGAACTTCTCACCAATATTCATGATACGTAGGAAAATTTATTGGTTTAACAATTGAAACTTATCTAAAATTTCAAACTATGAAGCTCTTGAAATGGATGAGAATCAGCTTTTTATTTTTAATTGAATGCAGCAAGTATCATTTTTGGAATATAGAAAGCTCGATTTTTCTTTCTTCTTCTATTTTTGGATTTCATATTCTTTTGCAAAATTAATTCGTTTTCACCTCAAATTAAATCTTTCGAAAATTTTTAACATCAATTAAGGCAAAGTTGTAAAAAAACTTACAACATTTTTTCTTGATTTTATGTTACATCTATTGTATTTATTATTACTTTTATGTTTAATTAGATAAATTTAGTTAGAATTAATCCAGTGTTGTTACATAGATAGTATTATTAATCAAATATCAAGTGACATGTTCTTTAGTAGATGCATAAAAAAAGACGTTTTCGGACCGAGGCTTATCGAGTGACATGTTTTTTTTATTAGATACCTAAAAAAGATGTTTTAGGACCGAGGCATGATGCTATCAACAAATTTAACAACCTTAATTATATTTTTAATTGATATCTTACATCTTTAGTAAGTAATTAATATCGATTTTCTTACATAAGTAACTTCAAAAAAAAACCTTTAAAGGTTATTAAAAAGGCTATGATGCTATCAATAAAAATTAAGTAACCTTAAATCCTTAGTAACTTAAGTAATAAGATAGTTATCAATTCTCTTACCTAAAATTACTAAAAAACTTGTATTAGTTATCCAAATTCCAAAAAGGTATTTTACAGTCTACTATTTTTAATAACCTTACATTATTAGTAATATTGGTCGCTAATTAATTTTCTTATCTAAGATTACTTAATTAAAAGGTTATAAAAGTTATGAAAACATTATAGTACTATCTAGATTCAAATAATCTTACATCCTTATTAATTTTAGTAACTTTTTATGATCAATAATGAAGGCTACCAATTTTATTACTTAAGTAATCTACTAAAAAGACTAAAAAAGTTATTAAAATTGTATTTACCAATCCTTACATTCTTAATTTTTTTTTTGCCAAAAAACATGATAGTACTATCTAGATTCAAGTCATCTTACATCCTTATTGAAGACCGAATCGGGGTTGGCATCCTGAGGCTGTAGTTACTGTCATCTCTTTTACTTTCTGGTACTTTTGTAGCAAAAAAAAAAGTCATCTTACATCCTTATTAATTTTAGTAACTTTTTATGATCAATAATGAAAGTTACCAATTTAATTACTTGAGTAATCTACTAAAAAAATTATAAAAGTTTTTAAAATTGTATTTACCAATCCTTACAATTCTTAATAACATTAGTAAACTTTCATCAATGGTGAAGATTTACCATTTTTTCCCTCAAAAGTTACCGAAAAAGCTATAATAATCATAAAAAATGTATTGTACTATCAACTAATTTAATGACCTTACACTATAAAGATACGTACAGTACTGATTTTCTTATCTAAGATTAATTACTTAAAAGGTTATGGAAAACATTATAGTACTATCTAGATTGAAAGGACCTTACATCCTTATTAATTTTAGTAACCTTTTATCCTCAATAAAGTGTTACAAATTTTATTACTTAAATTTACTAAAATGCTATAAAAGTTATTAAAATTGTATTTAGCAATCCTTATTTTTTTAATAACATTAGTAAACTTTCATCAACGGTGAATATTTTCCATTTTTTTTCTCAAAAGTTACTGAAAAACCTATAATGATCACAAAAGAGGTATAGTACTATCCACTAATTCAATAACCTTACATCTTTTGTGATTTTGGTTATCATATTTCTTATTACATTTTTTGTAATTTTGATTATCATATTTCTCCAAAATCTCACAATTCAACAAAACATACCCGAACCTGTAAGTCAAATTTCCATATAAGGTTACAACTTTTAACTAAACTTAATGCAACATGAGGAAGTATAAAATTAGGTGTACAAAATTGGTTCCTAGTTACTAATTCATATGTCCTTCCTTTTTTTTTTTTGGTGATAGAGAAATAATTTATATACTATATATGCGTATCTTTAGCAAGTTGAAGTAAAATTAAAATTGATATCTCGCTATAACTCTACCAAATTAATGAATGATTAATGTGATCTAAAATAACATAGCAAAAAGGTAATGATCTTATTTAAGGTTACAAAAAAAACTATAATAATCATTAAAAAGGCATTTTACTACTTTCAACTAATTTTTTTTAGATAACTTTCAACTAATTTAATAACCTTACATTCTTAGCAATTTTGGTTATCAAATTTCTCATTTATGCTTACTAATTAGAAAGCTAAATTATAGTATTATACCAAGAAATGTAGCAACCTTACATGCTTAGTAACTTTATCAATGGTGAATGTTATTAATTTTTTAAGTCTAAGATTACTAACAAAGTTGTAGTGAATAAGATACAACACATTATTATTATATATAAAACTATACCAAAAAAATTAGTTGAACATTTGGTTGATTTATTAAATTAAATTAGATCAATGTCAAACAAAATTTCAAAATTATAAAAGATATTAAAGATCCGATTTATTTATCAATGGTGAATGTTATTATTTTTTAAGTCTAAGATTACTAACAAAGTTGTAGTGAATAAGATACAACACATTACTATTATATATATAGAACTATACCAAATTTCTCAAGAGAAAAAAACTATACCAAAAAAAATTAGTTGAACATTAGTGGTTGATTTATTAAATTAAATTATATCAATGTCAAACAAAATTTCAAAATTATAAAAGATATTAAAGATCCGATTTATTTATTATTAAGGAAACAATATTTCTTTTTTTTTGCCAACAAAACAATATTTCTTTTTAGTCAATACGTTTGCACAAATACCTAAGAATTTGAATTAAAAAAATACTGATCGGTCGTCAGCAATCATAAAAATAATTCCCAACAAAATCCTAACTAAATAGATAGGGTAAGTAGGGGTCGATCCCACAGAGAAGGGTGCTAGACTTTATCCGAAAATTCAGTCCTTAAAATCTCTCAAAAACAACACAGAAAGCAGAGGGTTTATAATAACAATTAAGAAGAAAACAATTATACTAGAAAACAAAGTAGAGTAAATTAAATCTAAGTCTATGGCAGATAAGAAAGAAAACAATAATTAAGGGTATACTTCTTCACCAATGGTAGAAAACAATCAAATTAATTATGGGTCCTTGATTTAAAAGATAAATTCAATATTAAATTCTTGATGATAACTGGTCTAGGGAAAACCCTAACATGCTATTTAGATAAGATTAGCCGTCAAGGCTTAAATTACCCCTTTTTCCTCCTAACTAATCGATTAGCCGTCAAGCCTTAATGATTTGCTAGGATTCAAAGCATTAAGATCAACTTTTATTAGTTCTTTCACACATGCTTAATAAATAAAACCATACAACAACCAGATAAATCTGATCACTGGCATGCAAACCCAATTAACCCGCCGTCAAGCGTGATTAACTTGCTACATACAATCAAACTCATACGTCAACCTTGTTGTTTGATCTAGCCAACAATCCCTCAAATTACCTCTTTAGTGGCCACAATAAATCAATAAAGATCAAGATTGTAGAATTAAAACAGAGTTTAACATGCTATCTATCAAGAATAAAATACCAAATTATAAGAACATAAATCTCACCATATTTAATTGATTGAATTCACCAAAGGATCAGAAGTATTAAGAATTTAGCTACTCATGGATTCGGGAAAATCCATGAGCGGCATAAAAGTACTTACAAGACCTTGGAGGGGCAAAATCTCCTTGCAAAATAGCTAGGTATGTCGCACCCCTCTATGGCTAGAGAGGATGGCGGCACCCTTACCTAAAAACTAGATCTAGAAGAGAAAAATAGACCTAAAACTATATTTGTGAATTGGTGTGTGTGGGTATGTGATTTGTGTTAGAGGAGGTGGCTATTTATAGTGGAAATAACCCTAGGAAATCAAAAGACTCTATAATTCTAAACTAATGCAAATCAAAATTCCATTTTAATTTAAACCTTTCAAAAAATTTGAATGCATACACATATTAAGGATTAACATAATTATGAAATTAAAATAACAAAGAATCATAACAGCACTTAATTCAAAAGATCAATAAATAGCAAGCATCTTTATTCTTAAGTAACCATAATTACAGTAGTTCTAATCACTTACCATTCATTACATCCTATAACTACTTCTTTCCATAGGCTTATGTCTTCATCTTTATCTCCATTACTCAAAGGAACGCATATCATGGATACAAGTCAAGGATTTTCGTGGGTTATAATAGATTTTTAAAGGGTAATTGATTTTTAGAAAATTGAGGTTACTAACCTCGAAGTGTTCATGATTTGGGGTTACTAACTCCCATTTTTGAGGCTACTAGCACTCTAGAAGGACTCCTTCTTTTTATTTTTTCAGAGGGACAATATTTCTGCAATTCCATGCCTCTTATGCTCTTTCCAAGGGTTACTAACTCCTTTTGTTAAAGAAAAGAGTGACAACAATGGATTGAATTTTTTTTATAAAGTATGCAGAAATACCTCTTCTCCTCTTGCATGAAAGCACTTCTTTTTATGAAACAATTTTTAACTACCCTTTTATATAAGTAGTCCCCCACACTTGTTCTTGACATATCCATAACATACTTTCATAATTGTAATTTCAATAAAAATTAAACACAAGTTCTAGAAATAGGCACTCATAGAAATAATGAACAATATGCTTTTATCACAAAACTCTAATTATACCTAATCTAAGAAATCAGATATCATGTTATCAATCAATCAATCAAATAAAACATTCTTGACAATTCTAAGTATTCTTCAATCATAATTAAATCAAATCAATTAATATATGCATAAAATTCAAAGTTTTCGAAAAAAATTATGGCATATATTAAGATTGGCATATATTAAGATTATGATGCATGCAGACTCTCTCCCCACACTGAAAAGACATATTGTCCTCAATGTGGAAACACATATGAGATGAACACAAACAATTGATATTATGCATGCTCATGTGATTTATTTAAATGCAGAAAATAAAAACTAACACTAATAATTAATTCACATCAAAGAATAGGCAAGCAATCAAAGTAATAATCAATCAAGACAATATAATGCAAGGAAAATTAAAAAGATAGGGTTAAAGAAACCTTCTCTGTTTGTAGGCATAAGCTCCATCATTGCTTCTGAAACTGGACTCCTTCGAATTCAACTTGCAATCGTCCAAATTAAGCTCCATTTGCTCTCATTCGGTTCTTCATGTGAAATCATTGGGTTGCCTCCCAATAAGCGCCTTTCTTTAAGGTATTTGGCTAGACTTCCTTAAAGAAACTATTCTTCAAGGGTGAAGGAATTATGGGTATATTCCTTCAACAAGTCTACAATGATCTTGAGAGTATCATTGATGGTTTTGAGAACTTCCAGTTGAATTTCGTCAAAACTTGAAATCATCAACGGATATGTGACGGCATGGAATGGTGATGGCACGGGCATGGCCGGTGGTGGCACGATGAATGGGCGGTAATGGTTTGGTAGTGGCGCGACTTTGGGCGGATATGGCCTGGTAGGAGCATAAGATGGCGCAGCAGTGGCCGGTCCTATCCAGGTGGGGTGCGCGGAAGATACAGCGCTGGTCGGGCATGGCCGGGCACTTGACTCGGCTGTGGCCGGTCCTAGCCATGCATGAGGCGCGACTGGGGCTTGTGGTGCCGGGCATGAGGCTTGGATGGCGCGGAGGAAGGTAGTTTCAACCGGGCAGGCGGCGCGGATGGCCGGGCTTGGTGCGCGGACGGGTCCAGGTGCGGCCAGGAAGATGGCTCGGGTGGCCGAGCTGTGGCCGGGCATGTGTCTCGGCGCGGTTCGGTCATGGCCGGTGGTATCCGGGCCATAGGTGAGGATGGCCGGGCCGCAGCCAGGCGTTGGCCGGCTGAGTTAGCTTGATCATGGCCTTGAGCTTCTTCCTCTGGTTCCTTGACTTCCATCTTTTGCTTCTCTCCTTGTGGCTGAACTCCATGCTTGTTGGCTTCTTGCTCTTCCTTTAAGGTTGAAAATTCCGTTCTTCGGGATAATTCTTCAAACGCAAAGAATGCATTCTTCAGGGTTCTCTTCAATATTGGAATTCGACTAAAGGAATCAACAAGAACTCTATCTTTGAGTCCTAATCCTCCATAAAAGATTTGGATTAGAATTCTTTTATTGAATCCATGTTGAGGGCAATCGATACACAACTTCTTAAATCTCCCCCAAAATTGGTGGAAATTCTCGTTGTAGCATTGTCGAATGTCTTTTATCCTTTGTCTTCCTTTGGAAATCTGGGCAGATGTCATCGATGAAGATTCTTCTCGGGCTCCTTTCTTAGCACTTTTAACACTCACAACACAAACAAACTTGTTAGAATTCAATGGCGATTGAGATGAAATTCTAGGGTGGATTACATCACCATCGAATTCCATGGTCAATGAACCATCGAATACGTCAATTTTAGTATGGGAAGTTCTTAAGAAGGGTCTTCCTAATAAAAGAGGACATTGATCTTTCGAAAATTCCATCTCCATAACAAAGATGTCAATAAGAAAATCAAGTGTTCAACTTGAATTAAGACATTCTCTAGAACACTTTTGGGATGAACCAAAGATCCATCAGCTAACTGCAGAATCACATCAATATTTTTCAAAGGACCAAGATTTAAAGATTGATCGAAAGAGAAAGGCATAACGCTTAAAGATGCACCTAAATCTAGCATAGCATTCTCTATAACACTTCTTCCAATAGAACAAGTAATAGAAAACGTACCTGGATCCTTGCACTTAGGAGGTAAACTCTTTTGAAGCACAGCAGAAACATTAACTCCAGCACTTACCTTTCCTTGTAACCTTTTCTTGTTGGTACAAAGTTGCTTAAGTATCTTTGCATAATTCGGAATTTGTTGAATAGCATCAAGAAGTGGGATGTTGACCTCAACTTTTCGAAGTATCTTCAAAATATCTTGATCATCACCTTCTTTCTTTGACTTCTTCAATCTTGATGGAAAAGGAATGGCGGCATCTACCTTTGAATCAGTCGTGTCGGCGGCAGTCTTCTTGGTGGTGGCGCCATCTTTTCTGGGTTCATCTTCAATCTTGACTTCTTTGGCAGACACTTGCAATTCTTCTTCTTTGGTGTAGCTCGGCTCTCCTTCATCTTGTGCGGCATGGGTTGGATAGGGGTTTTCCAACTCTTTTCCACTCCTTAAAGCGATTGCACTTACATTCTCCTTAGGAGGTACCTTTGGTTGTGATGGGATCCTTTGTTAACCTTGTGTCTTGAGTTCACTCATGTCACTAGCCAATTGACTAATTTGTTTCCTCATCATCTCCATAGCTTCTCTTAATTGTTACATCTCGATAGCTTGTGAGGATAGTTGGAAATTAGGCCTTTGATAATTCATTGACCTTCCTTGATAGTTACCTTGGTTCCCATATTGTTGACTTGGTTGCTCAGCTCTCCAATAAGGTTCAGGCTTCCTTTGATATGCTCCTTGCATTCCAACAGCATTGACTTCTTGCGCGGTGTGTTCCAAAGAAGGGCACTTATCAGTGTAGTGTCCTTATTTACAAATACCACAACTCTTAGGCACACTTGAAAAACTCGCATTGAATAAATCAGTGACCACAGCGACTTGTTGATTTGTTTCTTGAAGTTGTTGCTCCAGTGAGGTGGAATGGGTAGAGACTTCATTGATTCTTCTTGTATTGCCTTCTCTTGAATAGTCTTCTCGAGATCCAAATTGTTGAGTGTTGGCAGCCATGTTCTCCACTAAAGTCCAAGCATCGGTAGGAGTTTTGTCTATGAAAGCTCCTCCACTTGCAGAATCTATGGAAGATCTGTCAAACGGTAGTAGTCCTTCGTAGAAGTATTGGATCAGCAACTGTTCAATGATTTGATGATTGGGGCAGCTCGCACATAGTGTCTTGAAACGTTCCCAATATACATGCATTGTCTCTCCATGGCGTTGCTTAATTCCGCAAATCTCCTTCCTTATACTAGATACTTTATGAGCAGGAAAGTACTTTTCCAAGAACAACTTCTTAAGACTCGTCCAAGATGTGATTGAACCGGTTGGTAAGAGGTACAACCAATCTTTTGCACGATCCACAAGAGTGAACGGAAAAGTTCTTAGCTTGAATTGGTCTTCAGTGATACCTTGTATATTTGTTGATGTGCAGGCGATCTGGAAATCCGTCAGATGTTGGTGAGGATCTTCTCCAGACAGACCGTGAAATTTGGGTAAAATCTGAATAAATCCAGATTTGATCTCAAAGTTTGCAGTCGTATATGGGTATCGAATTGCTAAGCGTTGTGCATTGACGTTTGGTGCAGAAAGCTCTCTCAGGGTTTTAGGACCTTCTTCGTTTGCCATGTCTTGTGATGATGTTGAAGCAGCAGATCTAGGAGAATTAGATTGAGAACTCGAATTGGATGACTCCTCTTCTTGTTGTCGATTTGATTTCTCCTTCCTTAGCGAAAATAGTGTTCTTTATGGCTTTGGATCAAATTCAAACTCTTTTGTACCACTACTTCTTGTCTTTGGCATGCAGCTTCCTAGAAAAGCTCAAAAAACTCAAAAGAAAATTGTTAATAGTAAAAGTTCTTAAACAAAAATTAAAATTAAAGACATAAAATAAAATAAAAAATTTCGACGCAGGGACAAAAAAAAGTTTTTTATGACGCAATTATTTTTTCTTTGACGCAAAACACAAAAAATTAAAAACGGAAAATAAAAAGCTTTTTTTTTTAGAAAAAACGCAGAAAACAGAAAAAATTTTTTTAAGAAAAAACGCATAATTTTTTTTTAATTAGAAACGCAGAGGCGCAGAAACAAAGAGAAAATTCACAGGATTCATCTTCAGATGAGTCTATTTTCCTTCCCTTGGCAAAAGACCAAGAAAAGTGTCCCTTCCCCGGCAATGGCACCAAAATTTATGATCGGTCGTCAGCAATCATAAAAATAATTCCCAACAAAATCCTAACTAAATAGATAGGGTAAGTAGGGGTCGATCTACAGAGAAGGGTGCTAGACTTTATCCGAAAATTCAGTCCTTAAAATCTCTCAAAAACAACACAGAAAGCAGAGAGTTTAGAATAACAATTAAGAAGAAAACAATTATACTAGAAAACAAAGCAGAGTAAATTAAATCTAAGTCTATGGCAGATAAGAAAGAAAACAATAATTAAGGGTATACTTCTTCACCAATGGTAGAAAACAATCAAATTAATTATGGGTCCTTGATTTAAAAGATAAATTCAATATTAAATTCTTGATGATAACTGGTCTAGGAAAAACCCTAACATGCTATTTAGATAAGATTAGCCTTCAAGCCTTAAATTACCCATTTTTCCTCCTAACTAATCGATTAGCCGTCAAGTCTTAAAGATTTGCTATGATTCAAAGCATTAAGATCAATTTTTATTAGTTCTTTCACAAATGCTTAATAAATAAAACCATACAACAACCAGATAAATCTGATCACTGGCATGCAAACCCAATTAACCCGCCGTCAAGCGTGATTAACTTGCTACATACAATCAAACTCATGCGTCAACCTTGTTATTTGATCTAGCCAACAATCCCTCAAATTACCTCTTTAGTGGCCACAATAAATCAATAAAGATCAAGATTGTAGAATTAAAACAGAGTTTAACATGCTATCTATCAAGAATAAAATACCAAATTATAAGAACATAAATCTCACCATATTTAATTGATTGAATTCACCAAAGGATCAGAAGTATTAAGAATTTAGCTACTCATAGATTCGGGAAAATCCATGAGCGGCATAAGAGTACTTACAAGACCTTGGAGGGGCGAAATCTCCTTGCAAAATAGCTAGGTATGTCGCACCCCTCTATGGCTAGAGACGGTGGCGGCACCCTTGCCTAAAAACTAGATCTAGAAGAGAAAAATAGACCTAAAACTATATTTGTGAATTGGTGTGTGTGGGTATGTGATTTGTGTTACAAGAGGTGGCTATTTATAGTGGAAATAACCCTAGGAATTCCAATCCTAACTTGGAAAGAGGTCTAAGTCGGTTTTGGGTCTAACTTAGACTCTAAGTTAAATTAAAAGTCATCCTAGAGTAGAATCCAAGTTAAAATAGGATCCTGAAAAAATCCTGAATTCGTGCAGTGACTTCGACGGCATTTTTGGGCTTGAAAACGGCAGAACTGGGTCTTGGATCTCAAAGGAAAGTTGTAGATCTCGGAGTTAGCTTTCCAACAAGTACTCATAGGCTTCAAACGGAGGTCTGAGCAGAAAGTTATGATTTTTCTACCAAAACTGCGCTGAATCCTAATCCTGTTAGGACTAGAATCGGGAATCTACGGGATTTGGATATTTCCTTGGATATAGGAGTTATTAATTGAGATTTTAATTCCAATTAATGATTTATATGGGCTGAGTATCTTCCCATATATCCAACAATACCAAAGCTTGAAGGCTTATCCATGTCTTGTCTTCAATTAAGGCTCCAATCTTCAATTCTTGCTCTTGAAATAAATCTTCAAAAATCTTCAAGTCTCCAAATTATCTTCAAATGGTCTTCAAACACGAACTTCGAATCTCCAAATCTATGCTCAAAATTGCTTTGCTAAAATATGTGTAAAAAGTCATCAAAATAACTCTAAAAATAGTGAAAAATAACAATTTCTCATTTTCACATCACTTAAAGGTTCAAAACACAAATATTAACAAAATAGCAGATATTTAAGCATAAATAGGTCCAAAAACATAGTAAAATAGCCATAAAAATAGGGTCTAATTTAGCTCAATCAAATACCTAAGAATTTAATTAATGTAAGTATTTCAGTTATTATAGTATTACATTTAATTAATGTAAGTATTTTAGTTATTATATATATTACATAGGAATTAAAAATTAATTGAAATAAGGGTGCAGTTAAAGAAATTATAAATTTTAATATAATAATATATTTAATTTAATTGATAAATGAAATTACATATTGAACCTTAAAAGTTTAATTTGATAAATACATGTTTACCCTTTAAATAAATACTAAACTTTTAAAATTAAAAAGATTATTTTAGATATTTCAGGTCAATAGTTTTGAAGTTTAGACTTATATAATATATAGATATAGATATAGATATAGATTTATATATATATATATATTCATTATTCAAAATGAGAAGACATAAATTAGTTCAAGACATAAAATTGGCACATGTGTTATGCGAGTCGACAATCACTTGATCTGTTCCTAGAATTAAATTTTCAGTTTCAATAATTCAAGTTCAAATCTTATAACATCTTCATGTACAAAGAAAAAGAAAAGTAAGAAAGACATGTTATCTTAGATACATACCAATTAAGATCTCAAAGTATGGTGGCCACTACTGAAATAAAATTTTACAACATTTTCTTCTCTTCTTTTCTATTTTTCTTCCATTTCCCTGTTTCTTGTAAATGCTCATGGCACACCACACAATCACAGGGAATCTCATGATAGAAAATCAAATTGATCAGACTCAAAAAAGAGAATAAAAGGGGAAAAAAGAAGAAAAGAAAACAAGGTTATGGATTAGATCTATCAAGGAGTCCCATCTCTTACAAAGTTACATTAATCTGGAAAAGAGTAAACTAATAGGTTATTGCATCAAAAGGAACCATTCAACCCACCCATATAGCTATTTACTATTGATCTGATAACTCATTTACTAAAATGGAATACTTTCCTCTCTATTGTTATAGGCTTATAGCTTTTGTCAATCAAAAAGGTGAAAAAAGCTATTATTGACTACCATAAACAAGTAACATCAAGAGCTTAAAGATGATGGTACAATTTATGTGTACTACAATCAATACTTTTATCAGTTGTCTAATCCAAAAATGAATCTTTCATCTGATAATTGCATGAACTTTTATAAATAAAGATTGGGTGTTTGTTATATGAAATAACATAACATTATCAAAACAATTTTATGTGAAGTTGTGATGGTGGTCATTAGAAAAGGGGGCAAAAGTCTAAAACAGGATTCAGAAAACTCTCAAGCTAACCCCCAAAAGGGGAGGGCAACTTAAGGAAATGCAGAAGGTTATGTTTCATTTTTTCTCAATCTTTGAGGTTATTTCTAAAGTTTCTTGTCTTTCTTGGAGACTTAAGGGAAAACATAGTGGAGAGCATGCCATTAATTAAAAATAAAACTATGTCCCCTCTATAGGATTATAGAGTCCATATTTGAGTATCATAAAAACAAAGACTTACACACAATCCATAATTGAATAATGGAGTATTGGGTGTGCCCAAATGATTAGTCATTTTCTTTGACAAATTATGGCATCATCACTTTTGAAAGGGGAGGGAAAAAAAGGGTAAAGGCAAAGAAAAGGGGAAGAAAAATCTAATTTCATATTTTAAGTTGAAATTGGAAAAGTTTTCATGTGGGGTCTTAACATTTCAAGTATATATTAAGGCAGCCACTTCCCATGCTAT
Source organism: Corchorus olitorius (assembly GCA_001974825.2). NCBI lineage: Eukaryota > Viridiplantae > Streptophyta > Magnoliopsida > Malvales > Malvaceae > Corchorus > Corchorus olitorius. Next base: position 55,722 of record AWUE01018442.1, on the reverse strand, counting down.
GGACAAACAATTCACAAAGCCTTCTAGCAATCTAAAAAGTTCCTAAACCAAGCAAGAAAGAGAAACCAAAACTCAAAACACACATTCTGATTCTTTCCCAAACCTTAGAATTCCATTAACAATTGATCATTTCTCTCTCTCTTTCTGCATCTTTTTCACAAAGCTTTTCTGCAAAATGAGGACTTTGAGCTACTTAGCAGTCTCTCTGCTGTTATTCTTCATTTTCCTCTCTACTGTCCAAGGTAATACCAAGAAATCTTTCTTACTAAAAGAGCTCCTGCTTTTGCAATATTGTCATTTACAAAATGATGAAATTCTGAGTTGCTGATATCTTATATGTATCTTTTGTGTAGGTATTCGCTTGGATACAAGTTTCAAATTATCAGCAGCAGAGCATCCTAAATTGCATGTAAGTATCTAATTCTTCCTTGATTTATGCATTAACTTTTACAATTTTTTCTGGCTTGAACTTTTTTTCTTCTTCAATCTTCCTATCCACCATTAAAGTTGTAAAACATGTTGCTTTTGCATGCAGGATCAAGAGGGAGCTTTGATGAAAACAATTATTAGTAGTAATGGAGTAATGGAAGAGGCAATTGTGTGCAAAGAAGGACAGTACTGTTCAGGTACCAAGAAGAAAAAAGCCTCTATAGTGTTGAACAAATCACACCACTCAGTACCAAGCTTTCAAGAAGATTATAATGGACCTAGGAGGCACAGACCAAAGCACCATTAAAACTACTTTTGCCTCAATCCTAGGATTAATTACTTCATTTCTTCCATAGTTTTGACTACTAGGCCTATAGCTAGCTACTTCACTAGTGTTAGAAGTATCATTCTTTTAAAGCTCATAAGAACCGGGTCTCAGAAGATTTGAACCCATGGCCATGTAATCTGACAAAAAGCAGTTTTGTCCACAAAATTCAATCAAGAATTACTTCCCCCAACTATATATATATCATTAATTTCCCTTTGAGTTGAATTTGTAAGAAAAATGTGTGGCTTACCAGAACTTTAGAAGAGCACATGCACACTGTCTTGTTTTTGCACCAAATCCAACATTCTATATCTAAAGTGTGGATTTTGACATTCATTTTTACAGGAAAAAGTAGGAAACTTTTCACTGCAATGACTTCTAGTACTGCTACATCTACTACCACTTCAAAGGTTGGTTAATTAATATATACTAGTTTACTTGTTATGCAAGTATCTAATAAATTCCCATATATAGCTAGGTTAATTAGGGATCTTCATAGATGACATTAATTGTGTATATGCTCTCCATGTATACAGAGCGAAGAGATTAATGGAGAAAACAAAGCTAACCCTACTACTTCATCAAAAGTCAAATCAGGCAACCAGGAAAACGGTGAGAAGCAAGAGAAACTCCCGGTTGCTTCACCGACAACTTCCCAACACCAGGAGGTCCATGACCATTATGCCGACATTATGGACATAGCTGAAATGGACTATTCTCCAGCCAGGAGAAAACCTCCAATACACAACTAATTAGAGTATATATATGAAAAGAAGCAAAAGAGAGTTTTCCAAGACAATAAGAAAAGGATTGGAAAATTTTAATTGGACCAGCATTCCAGGAATGCTGCAGTTTTTTTAGGGTTCTAGTCTAGGAATGATTTTTGTACATATAGTACTCTTATTTTATTTTATTATATTCTTATAGTACTATATATATGATATATGGTAGCTTTTTATGATGATTAAGTCATGATCAATGCACCCTTAAGGGGGGCTCTTTTTAGGCTTTTGTAAACCTTACATATATTATAGAATGAACACTTACAAATAACATCAGATTTTATGGATTTAGTGTTTGTTGGCATGCATTAACTTATTGGAAACAAAATATATATTCATAATGATCCCAACTCTACAAGTATAAAAATGGGATGTCGACAGAATTTAATACTAGAAAACAAGCGTAAAAAGTGCAGATGGGGGAGGGGGGGGCCTAAGATTTTTTAAAGAAGAAAAAATGGGTTATTGTGATTAATGAACAAATGAAAAGAGTGGGTGTTTAAATGAAGTAGGTATTGAGCCTTATCTGATATTGACTCTCGTGAGTGTGTTCTTACTTTCTTTACTAAGGAAGTGGCCCGCAAGGGATTTTGGGCTAAGACCCACCATGTTTCACTTATTGATTATAGTGTTCGAATGGTCAGTGGTCACTCTTACATGTGGGCTCACATGTCATCACTTGGGGTTCACCTCTTTGCTGTGTTTTTCAAGACCCAAGATTTTGGTGGGACCATTGCAATTTTTTTTACGGTCTCCAAGTATTCAGTAGTCACATTAGACAGTTCTGACCATTTCAGAATCGAACTGCGTTGGATCTCGAATGGGGAAACTCACTCAATACCTAGTTTCTCTATTCACAAAAATCGGGTACAAAAGTTGAATCCGAGATCTTGTTTAAGGTGCATTTATACTCCTTCCATTAACAAAATTAAAACCCAAGGCCTTGTTTAAGAGACATTTAAACTCCTTCTAGCTTCTAGCTTCGCTCAACCTAACAGGCGATCCCGTGGGACCATTGCAATGCGATCCCGTGGGACCATTGCAATTGTAAATGAAGAAAATATAGTAAAATACTTTCTACTTTGTTGCTAGAGGTATGGTGGTCTCTTTAACGTTTGTTGGGACAATGTTTTTGGTTCATTGCTAGGTAATGCAAACCCCCTGATGGGGATGATGGCTGAACATATCAACTTGTTTCCAACATAATTGCGCGTAGCAGTTAGTGGCCCCAATCCCCAATGGAAAATTGCAGAGCAGCTTATGAAAATTTTGCCTGTTGTTGCTGCTATGCATATTGAAACTCCCTAAAGATCTGGTTTCTTCCATTTTTAAGTAACCGGGAGTTGAAAACAGCTAGCATTTTTGAGTCCCATTTCGTGCAAGACAACTTTTCATTTCTAATTGTGTCACCACCGTTTGAGATTAATGAGACAATGGTGTTTAGAAGTTTATCATGCTGTCTGCAACAAATATCTGGTTCCTATAAGGGCCGAGTGGCCATTATAAGTATCGATGAAATGGTTTTAGGCAAAGTCTGTTTCAGTGATGAGACACAATGTGAATGGTCCTTAAAATGTGATGGACTGATGGTGATGGAAGGGCGAAGGAGTTGTATATAGAAGCAACATTTCTCCGACCTAAAAATCAATTCATCATTCAATAGCTTGGAACCTACCTACAAAAGGCTACAACCTTTTAAGGCTCCATCGTCCACTCTACTGTCATTTTACAACCCTTTTACTACAGATAACCGTTTTACAGTTCTTCAGGGCTTCCGCAACAAACCACATAAGAAGGTACGTAGCGGGACATCAAGGCCGAGTCCATCATTGATTCTAACCTGATTTATACTCTAATGGGGCAAAAAGTTCCAGCAAGGCTGCTTGTTTGATAGAAGCTAAAAAATTCTGGGTGATTATTAAAATGTCACTTGCATAAGCAGTGCTTATGTCTCCACACAATCGAGGCTTCTTTAATTTTTGTTCAAGTGATCAAAATGTGAATGGCATCATGCTGCATATATAGTTTAACAGTCAAGTAAAAACCTAAACTCAACATGCTTAATGGTTTCATAAAAACAGAGCATATCCATTGCTTGAATAAAGATTAAATCAATAATGGTGTTAGTAGGATCTTGGAAACTATCAAGAATGATAAAAATGATATTTATGGATAAACTCTGAACCTCAAAGAAAAACTGTATATAAACTATTAATGCAATGCAGGCAATGCAATGATACATGTTCAGAGTGCTCCTATGATTGTTTGCAAACATTCGAATTCCTATACCAAGAAAAATAAAAGAAGAGCAGCTATGGGCATGAAATGAAATATATGTCTGCTTCTACATAGAGTCATTCTACAGAAGACATATTACAGAAGGACGGCAACTGATACTACAGACATCTTACAATTTGGGTGTCAAATTATGATTGTTGATGAATCTTAATTAATCTTGAAAATAATTAAAAAGCTTATAAGCAGGTACAATAGATGCAATAGTTATCAGGGCAGTAAAGTGCTAGAATGATTGGACTTTGAAGTTCTAAAGTCAAGTCTCCAAGCAAGCGACTCCTTTACAGACGAGGAAGCTTTTGACAAGCTGGAGAAGAATCTGCACATTCAGATGTAATTGGAGAATTGCTGAATTTTCAATCTTCCATTCCATGATCCATCAACTTGTTTCCCTATTAATACTCCTCAAAAGCTGACTTAACTCTTTACAGAATACATTGTAAGAGTTACAATTAATTTTCTTAATGATGTCTCTAAAAGTTATCATATTTTCAGTTAATCACTATTGTTCTCAATGCCTATGGCCATTTGTCTCTAAAGTTCTCACGTGAACCAAATGAAAACAAGCGACGGCAGATATTACCCACTTGAGGGACATTTAAGATTGATTAGATGATACCTCAAAAAAAAAAAAGATTGATTAGATGAGGAAGAAGAAAGCAACAGGAGAAGTTTATCTGTATCTGAGAATATTAATATTCTCCTCTACACACAACACAAGTGCTCATATATTGATATGAGTATCTAAATAATTAGACAATAAACTATAACTCAACTTCTAGATAATAGCAAGATGATAAAAAAGATCAATTGTAGGGAAAAAAAGGGAAACAGCTAGAGTTGGTTTCATATATCCTAACAAGGCTTAATGCCTGTGGTGATTAAACAAGTGTACCAATTTTCTGGTTAGTGGTGCTTCTGCAAGGATGAAGTCTGCAGGAATCAAGAATCCTAAATGACCTAAACAATGCGATCATTGAAATGATCTAATTAATGAAAGCTAATCTCCTATGTCCCAAACTCGTCCACTTATTTGATGCAATTCCTAACTTTTTGTCACATTATTCCAATGCAACACAAGATGTTAATGTAGTAGTTTAACACTTACCTTCCTCTGTTTCTACACTGATATCAAATTCAAGTAAAATTTCCATAAACAGAAGAAATTACTTGCTGCTATATAGTATTGGTAACATCATGCTATTTCTTCATACATGCGCATAATCTAGTCATGAGGCTGATCAAGACAGTTTTTAGGTTAATTAGCCATTTGGTTTTGACTTTAAGTAATATCAGTGAATCAAACTTAGATATCTACACCATAGAAATATTCAAAAGTGTCTTGATTCCAAGGATATCAACATACTTTTCACAGCAAACTGGATGAAAGGAAATTCCGATATATAACATAGAAATATTCACATGCAATTTCCCTAGTGGAAAATAAACATAACTGTGGCATTCATTTTCTCAAACTAACCCGATTTAAATGCAGAGCAATGGCATCCCGGATCCTTTGCCCACTCTCATCCGCTTCTTCTTCAGAGACAGGCATCAGCTCGTCTTGATCCTCCCTTGAGTCTTCCACATGTTCTTCTGGCAGTGGCTCGCTACACTTGATCAGAAAATTGTGCAACAAGCAACCCATCACAATCACAAACGGCATAAATTCAACAGAACCTTCTTTCCACTTCTTAGAAAGAAGTTGCCATCTAGCTTTAACTCTCCCAAACGCGGTCTTAACCAACCCCATTGCTCGACTATGCACTGCATTGAACTCTTTCTCCGGTGAACTGAAACTATCTCCTTCCTCATTGGACCTCTCATAAGGGGTTATAAGCCATGGCAAGAGAGGAAAACAAGAATCGCCCAAAATGTATTGAGGAACAGAATATCCATCGCTAAGATTATAACAAGGCCCATTTAATAACTCTCTTGACTCTTCTACTCGAGAGAAAAGCTTCGTTTTATGCAAAATTGATTCGGGTTTTATCGTAGACGGCCAACCAGCAGAGATATCCAAAAATCTACCTTCAGAGTCCACCAATGCCTGAACCAAAACCGACCCATTTGAACCCATCAGCTGCCCATCAACCTCGAAACGCCCTAAACCCAAGACGCCGCAACAATTGGGAAGTGAAATCCACCCAAAGCCCACAACAATACGGCTTATATCAGTTTGGAAATCGAGGGCATTGCCTAATTTATCATTGATCAGCTTGCAGACGGTGTAGAAGGCATTGCATGCATCGGCGGAGGAGGAAAAACCGAAGCGACGGGCGAGGAATTTGTAAGAGGCGCCGTGGGCGAGGCGGAAGAGAGCGGCGGCGAGGGAAGAATCGGGAGGCAGAGTGGGAGGAAAGGAAGGGGAAAGGGTTGAAAAAAGCTGACAGAAAGTGGGTTTGGACATCCTGAAGAAGCGGGGCCATAGGGAGTCGGAAATGGAAGAGGGAAGAGAGATGAAGCGGTGAAACCAAGGTGAAGGTGAGGGAGGAAATGGAGGGGGAGGAGGAGGGGAAGGGAGGAGAGAGAAGAGGGAACAGAGGAGGGATTCGAGGGAGAGGCATTGGGAAGGAAGGAGAAAGAGATCGTTGCGGAGGAGGAAGAAATGGGCGGCAGAGGTGGCGGAAGAGAGGTAGGAGAGGAGTTGAGGGGTTAATTGGTGGTTTTGGTGTTTGCATTTTTTAGTTTTGCGCTTGCTGGCAGCCGTTGCAGCTTTCGGGGTGGCTTTGCCGCGGCCTTTGCCGGCAGCCATACCGGTGGAAGAACAGTAAGTAAGAAGTAAGAACTCAAGCTCTTAGGTCGTCCAGTCAGCCTTTGACTGTAACTAACATCACGGTTACATGCGCTCCGCTGCTGTTACTGTCTTCTCACTTTTGCCTTTGTTTGTAACTTTTGTTCTGTTCATATATTTTTAATTAATTTTCCGTAATTAATTACTAATAAGCCCTAATTATAGGTATATTTTAACTGAATCAGTTAAATATGAAGAGTAGATATTTCACTACTACTAAGACATATTTATTACAATTTTCCACTTTTGCCCTTTTCTATTTTCTCTTTATATTATACAATTTTACACTTTTACCTTTTTTTTTCTATTTCCTCTTTATATTTTTTATATTTAAGGTTGTTAAGAATCGAACTCTAGCCACTGAAACTAAGAGTCCATTACTCTATTATCAGGTCAAATACCTAATGACTATTTTCCCTTTATGTTGTGTGTATGCATTAGTGAATATGGCTAAAGCTAACCGGTGCAAGTCTACACACCCGTTAGACCCAATTATCTAGCTATTAAATGGTTAGCTTATTATGACTTTGTTAGCTTTTTGTGACTTTAAGGTAAAAGATTTAACTAAGGGGTGCACTCATACATTTATTAGACACAAAACATAAAAAACTTTTCTTATACACAGTAATCATTAGTCTTAATTGAGGTGAGAAGAAATTGAGCATATTATATGTACATATATGTTATAGACTAAATTACCCTTGTAATAAAGTCATTAACTATTAAAATTAAAATTAGGGTATTAGATAATTAGAAATAAATCAAATATAGATAATTTAATTAAATTTAGACATAATTTAGTAGAGTTTAGCCCCAATTAATAATAATTGACTAATTTAAGGGTTAATTCTAAAATTCAACACCCGCTCACTTAGGGTTTTAGAAATAAAATGTAAATATTTTATTAGCATTTATTTGAAAAAATATTTTTTGAAATAAAAAAAATTGAAAACTAGCAAATAAAAAAAGAATTTAAAAATTGAATATAATTGAAATTTCAAAATCAAAGGTTAATTATGTCATTCAAAAGTATTTAAAAGTCTAAAATAACATTTTTTTTTATTTTATAATTGATTCCACCTTTTGTCAGGTCATTAATTGCACCCAACATAAAAGCCATTTTTTTACTACTATTTTTGCCTGTTTAAGGGGTGCATGGCTGCACCCTTTAGTTATACATGTAGGTAAAATTTAAAGTAATAAATGTGTCTATTTTGTTTAGAGACTATATTACTTTTAAATGTTTATTCTTTATTTCCTTCGAAAAAATTACATATTTAAACAAAAAATCACCAAGGTTTAGCCCAATTAAAAATAGTTATAAATTTTTTAAGGGTAAGCTTTTTATTTAAGGCTCATTATCATAGGATTTTAGAAAAATAAATTTAAACACTTGTCACTAGGTTTAGCCCTAATTATAAAAATATTTTTTAGAGGTAAATCTTAAATTTTGAAACACATTATATAGGATTTTAGAAAAAAAAAATATATAAATCATTAATTGAGATTTGTCATGACCTAAAAAAATATTAATCATGTTTTTTTTTTCCAAATTGAAAAATAAGTTATTTGGTGACATGAAATTACTAAAACAGACTTGAGTTATCTTGATTGTAATTGGCTAAGCTTATTATTTTCAACTGTTTACAAGGGGTAAATTTGTACTTAAACTCCTCCTTTCACCAAATCATCTTCTGCCACATAAGCTCTCTTTTTTCCCCTTCCCGCGACTTGCCTTCCCGCCCCCTCTTCTCTTCTTTCTTCATCGTTTCCTTGGTTCCCAGTTAGAACAGGAGACTTTTAACCAATTTTTCCGTTGGTTCCCAATTAGAATAGGGTATTTATAGCTAGGAATAGTATAAAAGGGACAATCATGGGGTAGACACAAAATCCCAGAGGGTCAATTGGTTGAAATATTAATCATGAGGGAGGCAGAAAATTCTAGGGAGATAAACGTTTTCGTTTTGTCACAAACGATGCTGGATTTCTCTCTCTTTGTTTATCTGAATCTTCTCCAGCACTTATTTTTTTAGGCCTATCTTTCATCTCTTCCCTTATTTTACTTTTCTCTCTCTTTTCTCTCCTACTATTCTCTCCTCATTGTTGCTCTATTTTTTCCCTCTTCGGTTTACTCTATATTCCTTGCTGCCATCTCTGTCTTTGAGGTTTGTTTCCTTGGTTCCAGTTGGGTTTTCTTCTCTTTTTGCTGGGTTCATTCAGGTCTGCCTTTTTTTCCTATTCAGATTTATGGTTTTTTTTTTTCGCCAATTCCATGTTTGTCTTACATATTTTTTTTCTTCTTCCTAAGTTTCCTTGGTTTTTGCTTTCTGGATTTTTGTTTTCTAGGTTGGCAATGGCGAGTTCCTCATCTTCCAAGGTTACTCTTCATTTCAATTTCAATTTCGATTGTTTTCTATATACTCTGTTTTCTTCTTTTTTCTTGCTTAATCTCATCATTGTTTTTCTTTATTTACTTTTATAGGCTGCGCTGAAGCTTATTCCGACCTTCTTGCCTGATCTGTCTCCTAGGAAACTGTTCTATGTCACGGTTAGAGTGGCAAGAATGTGGCAGACTATTCTGCTTGGTGGGGTTGATCCTATCAGCACCGATCTGTTGGTTGTTGATGGAAAGGTTTGTTGTTTTTTTGTTTTGTTTATTCTCTTTCTTTTTTTTGTTTACCCTTCTTCTCTTCAGGGAAATTTTTTACCTTTTTACTTGATGTCCAGGGGAATGCAATGCGTGCTATCATTCCAAAGGATCTATTTGATGAGTTTGATCGTGTGATCAAAGAAGGTCCTGTTTATAAGATTGTGAGGTTCTAGCTTCTGCCTTCCAAGGAAACGTATAGGTGTGTCAATTCTCATTATGAACTGCATTTTAATATCAGTACAGAGTTGGAGCCAATATCTGGGGGAGTTGATGAATTCCCCAGGTTTTGGTTTTCTTTGGCCAGTATGGATGAGATCAACACGAGGGGTCCAGGCCATCCTCTTCTTACAGGTCATCCTGTTTTTTTTTTCTTTCTTTCTTTTTTTTTTTAACATTCTGATGCCTTTTTCTCTTTTGGTTGTTGTTTGATGTTTGTCTAACTCACGTTTTGTTTTTCTTTCCCCGTTGCTTGAATTTCAAATGTTGCTGGGATGCTGCTCTTTTTGACAGATGTTATGAAAGTTCAGAAGTCGACTGGAGAGATCAAGGATAAGAAGGACATAGTTATAAGACTGATAAGGTTTTCTCTTTTCTGTTTGTGTACTATTTTCCGATTGTTGCAATATTTCTCTTTGCTCCTTTTATTTAGTTTGACTATTTGCACAAATAAGATCGTTTGTCTTTGTCACATTGTTTGTTCCTGTTTTCTTTGCAGTGGCCATGAATTGACTGTGAATTTCTGGGAGCATCATATGCAAAAATTGGTGCCTGATCAATTGCTTGGACAGGAGACCAAACCTGTTTTGGTTGTTGCAGCTACAATAGTTAAGGACTACCTTGGTAGGCTTCTTTACTTTTTATTTTTTTTTTCATTTCTCTATATGTATTGTTTTTGTTATTTTGATTGCTTTTTTTTTCATACTTTGTTCTTTGTTGCTTTATTACCAGGGAATAAGTATCTCTCATCTTCATCCGCCACAACATTATTTGTGAATCCAGATTTCCCTGAGGTTCATGAAATCAAAAGAAGGTGATGCTTGCCTATTTTTTATGGTCGATCAGTGTTGTTATTCTCCGTACTAAATTTTACTATTTTTTAGGTTTGCCAATGACAAGACTCCTGTGTTGTTTATTGGAGAAGGAGATGGAAATGCTGGGGATGGTTTTGTGGCAGAGGAGCTGACAATCGATCGTTTTAGCATGCTTATTCCAAATGACATTAAGGTTTTTATTCCGTTTAACTCTTTGATTGTTTATCTTTTTTTAATTTTGAGTGTTTCTATATGTATTTGACCTATTTTGACAGGGAAGGAAATTTAGAGTGGAGGCCAAGGTAATACAGGTTGACACAAAGAATGGTTGGTTCTTTGAGTTGTGTAGCAAGTGTAACTCAAAAGTAGAGAAATCTTAAACTGTATTTGATTGCAAGCGTTGTGGGATTGGCAGTCCTAAGTTTGTGTAAGTTATCATTTATTTGATGTGGGCTTGATTATTGCTTTTTCTTTTTTATTTGTTTTTTAATTATTGTCAATTGATTGTGAAAATTTGAGTTCTTCTCTAATCTAATCTTTAGGACTCAACTGAACCTCCAGATCAGGGATCATACTGCCAAAATCATTGTCATTGCTCATGGTACTGTTGCAGAAGTTTTATTAGGCATGGTTTTTGAAACCGGGCCAGCACTAGAACCGGTGATGGTTCCGGTCGGCGGTTTGACCGATCCGACTGGTTCAACCGCTGGTCCGATTTGTTAAGGTCATTTTATGGAAATTGTTGGCATGTTACCTTTTAAATAATATGTAAGGTATATACATGTCACATAAAAGCATTTGGTGCAGTGGCCTAAGTGTGTTTTTGGTTACCCACAAGGTTGTGGGTTCAAAACTCACCACCTTCAAAAAATTTTCCAAATTTTCTCAACTATCAAACCGGTTCTATTCGGTCAAAACCCGATCCAACCGTCGGTCCAACCGATTTTTGCCCGGTTGTTGACCATGTTGACTAACCGCGATTCCCATACCTTTAGGGACCGGACATGCCAGTGATTCCCGGTTAAACCAGTCCGACCGGCCGGTCCGGTCCGGTTTTGAAAACAATGTTATTACGATTGAGTGCTGCAAATACCATAACATTTGATGGAATAGACAAGCATCAGCTCCCACCCAGCGCAAAGGACATCACAAAGCATGACTATATTTTCGTGTTTGGCATGACTGAACAGAGTATCCGGAGATAATTTCTGAGATTTAAAGTTTTTGGTTTTACAATCAAGGATCAGGGAGAAGATGTTGAGATTGTCCAGGATGATATTGGCTATAAGCAACGTTTTCATACCCGGCCCGGCCCTTGGCCCGTTGAGGCCTGATAGGCATTTATTTTACTTAGTTTTTTATGCTTAACTTGTATAATTTTAATGCCTATCTTGTTTCATTTCTACCTAATTGCTTTGTTTTTGTCTTATAGGTACTTTTGAAAATGCTAATGTTGATATAGGACAATTCAAGGTGATTTCGTGAAGAATTTGGAGAAGCTTTTCGGAACTTAGGATTTGGAAACGGAATGGACAACATCCTAGACGCGGTGGAATTGCAATACAAGTAATGAAGCAAAGGATGAAGTTTCTGATGCTCCCAGAGAGTGGGGAGGCACCCATGCCGAACCTGTCAAGCTCGTGGAAGCAAATAAATTCCCAGAGGCTACCCGAGAGCGGGGAGGTACCCTTGCCGCTCACGGGGAGGCTCTTGACAGAATTCGGATTTTGGCAGAAAAATCCTATTTTCATTGGGCTTTGCTCTTTATTCTCTTTTGGATTATTTCCCACCATTATTGGGTTGAATGGGTCAAAACTACACTAGTCCTTTTTGTATTTGGATTCATATTATTTTATTTTAGGCTTTTAACTTTTCCTTAGTTAGATAGGAATAGATATTTGAAGCCCTATATAAAGGCACTTTAGGTTGTAATACGCATTATCAATCTCCAATTCTGTTTTTTGGCAGATTGGGTGGCGCAACTCTCTCCTCTTCTTTGGGCAACGTTATCTTCTCAATAGAATTGGTTTTATCTCTTCCTCTCATGTGTTTGGATTTTATTAATTCAATTGATAATTGTGTTTTTATTTCCAATAACATGAGTAGCTAATTTTCTTGTCTCCAATTCCATGCTTAGACTTTTAGGTTGATTTGTGAGATTTATGTTCTTAACCTGATTATTTATCTTGGTATTTTATGATTTCAGATTTATTCTTTATGATTTTATTGTTCTAATTGATTTGGGTGATCAACTTATTAATTAGGATTATAAATCTATTGCTAGTTAGAATTCTATACCGTTTGGTTAGGTTTCACATGGTAGCAACTAGTTGATTGGGAGTTATTGAAGGGTAACTGGGAATCACTAGGAAATCATGAATGCAAATTGAATGCTTGCCCGTTTGGGGAGTGTTATTTGTGTATGCTATAATTCACTATGCTTAATGCTGTTGAACCTTGAATGCTTTGAGCGTTTGCCATAGGGTTAGGACCTCAATTAGGCTAGTTAATAGCGTTCGCTTTAATTAGTATTGTGGTGAATTCATGGGATTAATTAGCGTTTGTTGCTAATCTACGCCTTCTATCTTGATGAATATGTTAATATCTTTTGTTTCAATGATCAGATCAACCTGAATAATCGATGCTTGAGATTGGAGTATTTATTTATCTTGTTGCTTAATTTTATTATTTTCTTGTTTATTTATTTTTATTGTTGCTTTAAATCAAAAACCCCAAAAATTGTTAGTCTTAGGATTAATTAGAGTAAAGTAGTTTACACAACTCTCTGTGGGATCGACCTGAACTTACCCTGTCTATAGGTTAGTTTAGTTAATTTATTTTTGGTGGTAAACGACACCCATCAAGGCCTCCGGGTCCCGGGTCACCCGGGTCACCCGGGTCAACCGGTCGGGCCATAAGAAGGTTAATATATATTGGATTATTAATATTCTATATATAAATATTATATATGATGCAAATATATCACATAAAACTCTTTGGTTTGGTGGTTAAAACAAGATTTTTTGCTCATTAAGTGTTGGGAGTTCGAATCTCATGGACAACAAATGGTTTTTCCAAAATTTTCCCCATCAAAATCATAATAACCCAGTCCAATCCGGTCTGGGTCCGAGCCAACCGGCGATCATACCGGTTATTGACCGAGTCTTGACCGGGCCAAACCTTCCCCGGTTAACCCCCCTTTCCGGACCGGATAGGCCTCCGGGTCCCGGTTGAACCGGTCCGGGTTTGAAAACACCGGATAAAAGAGTTGTTTCTGAAATGGGGGGTAAACCAAGGGCAGCTGATGGCCAGAAGGACTTGGCTAGTGAAGGAGCTGGCCTGCGTGTTGTTCATGGGTCTCACGCAGCTGTCCAACATGATGAAATTGAGCTTACTCCAAGAAAGGACAGTGTGCCACTTCAGCAGCCTGGTCTTGATGATTCCCCACTTCCACCTCATACTCCCCGATCTTTGGTTGTTGATAGAGGCCATTTTGTTGAGCAGGATTCGCAATCTGTTGAAGGGAGAGAAGTTGGAAAAGGAAAAGGCAAAAGATTGAAGACATGGTTTGATTCTTAACTACCATTTTTTTTATATTCTTTTGCTCTTGGTTCTGAATCAGTGGTTAACATTCCTTTGCTATGTTTTGCTAATTGCTTTCCACTCCTTTTTGTTTTTTTTTATTCTTAGTGTACGGAGACTTGATCTTTAATGGACAATGGGAGTGGGGTTATGTGCTGATGGATTTATGTTAACAAGATTAGTTATATGCTGGTCCGTGTACTTTTGGGAGTTAGGTTTCAAGGTGCTCAAGCCATTGGTTTGATCTTAGATGTTTTGGGGTAAGAGTTTGAGTGTTTAAATGTAATATTACTATGGGTGATTAGGACTTTGTCTCTTTTATGATGTATTATCGGTTTAGTTGTATTTTCAACTTATGACATTATCAACCTGTATGATTAGATCTTGGTTTGTAATGTAATGTTGTGCATCTGTTTCCTTGGTGTTTGGTATATTTCTCTTTGTATAGTTGTGTATGTCTTTGAAGGTTCATATTTGCTTCCTTAATTTGAAATTTATGTTATAGTTTGAGAGATCTTTACCTGTTCATTGTAAGCAGTGAAAGACATGCTAAGTTGGATGAGAGTTGTATATGAATATATGGCAAATCATGTACAACATTTGAGTATTTAGTAGATGCCTCATGGTTCTAGAGTTGAATGATGTCATAACAAATATACATGGAATTAGTGACCATTGAAGGATTGTTCTTCAATCAGATGCTTCCCTGAATGAAACTTTGATGAGTAAACATATAATGAAATAATGTCTGAGTATTTATATGATAGATAGAAAAGTGAAGACTGATAGTAACAGTTAACTAAGGGAAGCAACATATATTGAATAGTAATAAATAAGTTGAAATGGATCTTAGGGAGTAAAATTTAAGCATATGGTCTTAATATTAAAAGACATCAAAAGTTGCGTGAGATTTGCTCCCCATGTTATTGTATAGCATGTGTAATTGTAAGTAATATCACTGCTTTATCTCATCACTTGAGTCAATAGTCTTTTGGATGTCTAAGAGATTGGTTTGAAGTTGAAGTGTATTTTTTTTGTCACTGTCCATATTATTTGCAATTTTTCATGTTTATACACTTTTGTCAGGAGGGTATATGGTCTGAATAAAAAAGAAGTGATACCGCAAGAGCTTTTGGATAGCAGAAGGATCATAAAAAATTGTCAAATTATTAATGATTGAGATTTGATAATATTAAAGGCAATAGAGAGATTTATATATCCTTTGGGTGGAAACGAGTTGAGTGGATAGGGACCAACTACAAATTATTTGTTGTTAGAATCAGGATTCTTCATTCTAACTTTGTTATGGAACCTTGATCTTTACTTATTTGACATGTTCTTTGGTTAGATTCTACACTATTTGATTGTCATGAGTGGATTAATGGGGTGGGGAGATTTCCGTGGCAGTAAGTCAGACAATCTGATGTTGTGAGGAGATTTGCCTTTGTTGACTTTGTTTGAGACCTTCATTGATCATGAATCACCACCACTATACATTGCTGGGAAAATGACACAATCCATCATTACAGTTAGTCATTTCCTCATTGATACATTGACATCTGTAATCTTTAATTTCCTCCAATTTATTTTTGAGATCATTTCAATGAAGAATTTCTTATATTTGATCTGATAGAGACCGTGGCTTCTGACCCATTAGAGATCTGGGTTCTCTATACTCTTATATGACTTATGGTGATCAAATCATCTTAGTTTTGGATCAAAAAAAAATGATTCACTTTTTTTTTTACTTGACTCATTGTAACCAATTTTTGCGTCTAAAACGTGGAACTTGGGAAATTCTAATATATAATAATTTTTTTCTTGCCACTATAACGCTGATTAAATGTCTCAGATATCATTCTTATTACCCTAACCCGATTCTGCTTATTCAATGATTTCTGATGAAATTTTTAACCTCCCATGTTAATTCCATGGATGAGTTATGTTTCAAGATTTTCTTTTCTCTCTTTCTACCATAGTTTATCACTTCCTTCCTCTTTATAATTTCCCTTATTTTTTGTTTCTTACACTATCACTTTTACTATTTTAATTTATTCATAAGTCTTCATGATTGCATCCAACCTCTTTGCTCAAATTCATTCTCTCTTTCATCTGCTCTATTTTTTCCATCCTTCATAGGTTCCTTCCTTACTGTTTGATAACTTGCTTAAGCTCAAATCCTTTTTTTCCTCTTAGTATTCCATGAATGTCTGGCATTAACACATGTTAGGTCTGTATATATTATTATTTAAAAAATAACTTATCCTCTTCATGATCTCCCATGATCTCGCATTGCATTAACTCTTTTTTTTTTCCAATCATTCTCTGTGCTTCAATTGCTTAGATTCTGATCTTATGATTATTCACTGCTCAAGTAAAATTCTTCTTCTTTTTTAAACCTCCTTTATTTATTTTTGTTCCCTTGATGTGTGTCATGTATTCTGCTTTGCTTTAAATGACTGGCTTCTGAATTATTTATATTACTAGAGGCTTGATGAACATGGTTAAACCAAGACTACGAGATAAAGCAATACGATTGCCTCCAGTTAACCCATCCCAGGAATCATTTAATAGAAAGCGTAGATATTCAATACTTAATCCTGCATCCAATTACTTGCCTGGTCATTCTTCTTCCTCTTATGTCTCTTTACCAAGATTTAAACAATTATCTAATTCTGGCTCTCATAATGACCTATCAGGCACCATGCTGTTTTCTCATGCTATTCATTTTTTTCTATTCTTCTTTCATTATCTGTTAATCGGTTTTTTTTTTCTCACCTTAGTTATCAGATTTCATTATTATTTATAAATGCAGGAGGGAATATTTTCAACCCTTTTACAGAACCCATTGTCAATCCATATGCTTCCATTGATTCCTTCACTTCTCTCCCATTTAATAGCCAAGGAAGTCATGTTCCTTTAATGTTGCAAACCGATGATACAAGCTTAGGTATTATAGATATATGCCATTGGAAGATTGATCAAACTGAATGTATTTGTGAACTATGTATTATTGCTCCAATGATTTTTACATTGATTATTTTCAAATAGGTGATTTTGGCAGTATAATGTGCAATTCATATCTTAGTTTTCCCTGTTTTGTAGGCGATGATCCTTTGACTATAAATGAGAATTCCTCCTCAAGTAATATGCAACAAACTACTTCTCCATCATTTATCTCATCTAATTCGAATATCTACATGAATCAATTTTCAGGTAAGGAAATGTCTTTATTAGTCCATCTTCATGTGTCTATATTTGTTATAATTAAAGCCAAAATTGTTGTATTTATGCTTTTTTTTCTTTTAAATACAGGGCAGTCAACTAACCTTAGTGTGGATAATTCAGATTCTCCATTTATAACATCTGCTTCTCATAACAGTTAACATTTCTTCCCTCAGTTCATTAATATCTCAATTTTAGTTAATACAATTTACTTAGGTCTTTATCTCGCAATTTTCTCATCATTGCTATGGGTTGCTATTTGTTATCAGGGACAATTTTTGCCAGTGATAATTTTGGTGGGCCGGATATTGTCTGTCGTCTATGTAATGCACATATGTGGTCTAGAGAAGCAAGTGAACATGGAAGAGGAGTTGGGTTCCTGGTTTTCACACTCTGTTGCAAACAGGGCTTGATCAGGCTTCCTTCACCTAAGCCTACACCACCTTATCTTGATAGCCTGCTCAATTATAGCTCTGCTACTTTCAGCAGGCATTTTAAAGATAACATAAGGGTCTATAACTCCATGTTCCAGATGACTTCATTTGGAGGAAAAATTGACAATTCTATTAACGATGGTAAAGGACCCTATGTATTTAGAGTGAATGGGAGTACCTATCACAGAATAGGATCATTATTGCCATTACCTGGCCATTCTCCTAAGTTTGCTCAGCTTTACATTTATGATACGGGGAATGAAATTGCAAATCGAGTTGCTCCATTTACTTCTGATCGTTCATCATCAAATGTAAACATGGTTATAGTCGAGAGTCTCATGGTGATGCTTAACACTACAAACAAGGTTGTTAAGAGCTTTCGTATGATGAGGGATAGATTTCAGCAAGAGGATGTTCTAGAACTAAGTCTACGACTGCTAGCAGCAAGGAACACCGATAATAGAACATACTCTCTACCTGTATCATCTGACGTTGCAGGTCTCATTGTTTAGGGGGCGGCTGAGAATGAAGGTCAGAGAGATATAATAGTGGAACATATGAGTGATGGATTGAATCGTATAAGCACTTATCATCCTCTTTATATGGCACTTCAATATTTGTTGTTTAGATATGTTGATTCACCAATCGTATAAGCACCTATGGGGACGATGGTTTCCAATTGGGAATGAGATATGTTGATTCACCTGTAAAGGAATTTATGAAGAGGAAGATTGTTACCATGCGAGAGTTTTACTCATATATTATTCAGCAGCGAAATCCAGAAATAAGTTCTTTATTGAGAGGTGGCAGGCTCTTTCAACAATATTTAGTTGATGCTCAGTCAACAATTGAAAGGGATAGATTGTATTGTATTTATAAAAATCAAAGCAAAATTCGTGTCGATATGTATCAAAATGTTTGTGATGTTGTTTATCAAGGAGATACAAGGGGGGTGATATTGGCAAAAGGATCATCTTACCATCGAGTTTCACTGGTCGTCCACGTTATATGTTCAAAAATTATCAAGATGCTATTGCCATTTGTAGATCATGGCTTCCCGGATCTCTTCATCACTTATACGTGCAATCCTAATTGGGATGAGATCAAGAAGGCACTCTTGCCAGGGGACAAACCTGAAGATAGACCTGACATTGTTGCCAGAGTTTTCAAGCTTAAACTTGATGCTTTATTAGATGATCTCATGAAATATCATCATTTTGGTAAAGCAAAAGCAGGTAATGACTAGCGTCTCTTTTATTTTCTTTGTGAAACTATTTTTCTTTATGCTATTTAATAATATGACCTGCTTATTTTTTATTTGCAGTTACTTACAATGTTGAATTCCAAAAGAGGGGTTTGCCCCATGTTCATATTTTGTTGTGGCTAGAGAATTCAGCTCAGTTCCGAAATCCAGCAACCATAGATAAGTATATCTCTGCTGAAATCCCTGATCCAAATCTTGATTACATTGGCTACGATGCTGTCACGGCATATATGGTGCATGGACCCTGTGGTTTTGCCAATCCAAATGCACCCTGTATGGAAAAAGGTAAATGCAAAAAATTCTTCCCAAAACAATTCCAGGCACAAACACACCTTGATGATGCTGGATTTCATCTCTATAAAAGGAGAGACACAAGCATTAGATCAAGCAAACATGGCATAGAAATTGATAATAGGTTTATTGTACCTCATAATGTCGATTTAACTGTTAAATATCAAGCACACATAAATGTTGAGGTATGCAACCATGGAAGAACAATTAAATACCTTTTTAAATATATAACTAAAGGACCAGATCGTATAAGAGTTGTTGTACAGAACCATGATCATGTTGATAGACAAAATGACATGGAACCTTTTGAACAATCAACTCCCTTTTCTCATCATGTAAGTTCATCTAATCATCAAGATGGGAGATCCTCAAATCACCCGGATAATCAATATGCTACTAATGAGATACGGACATATCTTGATTGTCGATTTTTATGCCCACATGAAGCTGCTTGGCTAATATTTGCCTTCAGTATTCATCACAGGGAACCAGCTGTTGCCCGATTACCGGTGCACCTTCAAAATGAACAAAATGTTTTTTTCTCTGATGGAAGACGCTTAGATATAATGATTACTGATCCAGATTTTGGAACCACTATGTTTACCGAATGGATGGCAACAAATAAAGAGCATGCCAGTGCCTGTACATTACTCTATACTGATTTCCCAACTAGATGGGTTTGGGATGGAGAATCAAGCAAGTGGATTCCTCGGCAAAGGTGTGTGGCAATAGGTCGAATCATACATGTGCCCCCAATGGCAACGGAACTCTTTTATCTCAGGTTATTGCTTAATATAGTTTGTGGAGCCACATCTTTTGAAGAAATTCGGACTGTGAATGGAGTCCTACATCCTACCTTTCAAAGTGCCTGTAATGCACGGGGCTTACTTGGATATGATAAGGAATGGCAAGAAGTTTTGAATCAGGCCTCACTTTGGGCTACTTCTGTTCAATTAAGAGTACTTTTTGTTGCTTTGCTTATGCACTGTCAGGTATTTGCTTTTAAATTAGCTTTATTATCTGCTTATATTTATTGTTTCCCAATGCCATCGTATAGATTAAATTCTTTAATCATTGTTTTAAAGCCTCTTTTTTGTAATCGTATGCAAATCTTCAATTCATTGTGAATTACCTTTCATACTTAGTACATCAAATTCTTGCCTATTATTGCTCATTCCAAAATTGCTTTTTTTTTGCGTGTTCTTATAGGTTGGAAAGCCCGCAGGATTATTTGAAAAAAATTGGAGGATCATGTTAGATGATATCTTGCAAAACTACCGTACAATTGTTGGCTCTCCACACTTCATCATGTTTGATGCAGATCTGCGGAATTATGTCCTCTTGGCAATTGAAGATTTGCTGATCAAGAATTCAACCTCTTGCTGAAAAAAAAAAACTCCCACAACCTACAAGCAAAGCACCAGGAATTTCCACAAACAGGTTAGTCTATGAAGAAACACACTATAATCTTCAAGAACTAAATCAACGACATGATACTATGCTTGAAAAACTTAATGCGGACCAGAGACATATTTATCTTCTCATCGAAAACTCTGTTCGATCTCGGGCTGGAAAGTTTTTCTCTGTCTATGGTCATGGAGGAACAGGGAAGACATTTCTTTGGAAAACACTCATTGTGTGAGTTAGATCCACAGGTAAAATAGCTCTTGCATTTGCTTCTTCAGGCATTGCCTCTCTATTGCTTCCTGGTGGAAGAACTACTCATTCGAGATTCAAAATTCCCTTAACTCTTGATGAGTGGTCAACGTGTGAGATCAAGAGAGGAACCCATCTTGCCATCTTGATACAACAGACCAGTCTCATCATATGGGACGAGGCTCCTATGATTCACCGAAATTGCTTTGAAGCTCTAGACAGATCACTTCGAGACATCATGAGTGTCATTGGTCGAAATAGAGAGCATCGGCCTTTTGGAGGGATAACCATGGTATTTGGTGGAGATTTTAGACAGATTCTGCCTGTTGTTCCCGGAGGTGGAAAATCTAAGATTTTAAACGCAGCAATCACTACATCCAATATATGGAAGGAGTGTGAGATTTTGACTTTGACAATCAATATGCGTCTAAATCAAAATTTGATTGGACAAGAAGATGAAAGGCTTAGATGGTTTGCATCTTGGTAACTTGATATTGGCAATGGAAGTATTGAAGGAGCTATTTCGTGAGATTTTCCAGATGGAAAATGGATTAGAATACCGGATGAATTGCTTATTGATAATCTAGGGGATCCATTGCAGGCTATTACAGAAGCAATTTACCCTAACATTAAATTTCACTTTGCTGAGCCAGAATATTTACGGTGCAGGGCTATTGTTTCACCACACAATGAGATGGTTAATGAGATAAATAATTACATCTTATCTCAAATACCGGAGAACACACGAACATACTTGAGTTCGAATAGCCTCTGTGGATCATCACCCGGTTTTCATGATCAAAATGCAATGTATCCACCAGAAATCTTAAACAAAATTACAGCAGCTAGAGTGCCTGATCATAGATTGGATCTGAAAATTGGGTGTGTTATTATGCTCATGAGAAATATTAATCAATTAAGTGGACTGTGCAATGGGACAAGATTGGTTGTGCTGCAATTAGCTGTTAATGTCATTGAAGCTAAGATTTTAACTGGAGAGCATCTTGGAGAGATTGTCTATATACCTAGAATTATTTTCACAATCAAGGAAGGTAAGTGGCCATTTTCTCTTAACAGGAGACAATTTCCAATTCGACTATCGTATGCCATGACTATTAACAAGAGCCAAGGCCAAACATTGGATTTAGTTGGTGTTTATCTTAGCAAACCTGTTTTTAGTCATGGCCAGCTCTATGTAGCTCTCTCGAGGGTGACTTCATATAAAGGTGTTAAAATTTTGGCTCTCGATCAAGCAAGAAACAGAACAAACTTAACAAAGAATGTTGTTTACAATGAGATTTTCGAGACCATCTATGGTTCTTAATTATTCAAGAAATCCATTAACTCTGAGACCTTCACAAACTACAGGTATTAGCAACTGTCATCTTTAATGTGTTTTTCATTCTTTTTTTTTTATTTCCTTTGTTTATTTATTTCTTTATTTCGCAATATATGTTATTCCTTTATTTTTTCTGATCATTATTTTACTTGGTATTTTTCTGAATCCAACGATTGTCTTGCCTTATGATAAGACTCTTTTTCATCCTCTATAATTTATAATTCTCTGGGAAAATTAAACTGTGCATACTAAAGCAAGGCTTTTCTTCATCAACCTAACTATTTGATATGGCATATCTATGTTGATCATGTGATCATGATTTTTCTTCATTTCCAATCTATCATCTTAAGTCCCTTATATGGATACTCTTAATCTTTGATTACCTTGCAACGATGGACTACTGATGATCATATCATTTTGATTTGATCAATTGACTTTACTTTCTTTTCTTGAAACCAATATTCTGTTATTTCCTTAATTATTAATTGTTGTTGTTGGCTTCTTCATCATGAATTCTCATTTATATTTCTTTATTCATAATATAAAAAATCATCTTATTTCTCTGATGTGTATATATATATATTTTTGCCTGTTTTGGTCAGGTGCATATCTGATTCAGGAGATGCCATGAATTGCAGCTCTGGATTAGTCAATCATCATTGGTCCTATGTTTTTTGGGGGGTGACATTATGCAACTTTATAAATACCAAACGTTTTCTGTGTATTCTGATACTTCTTATAATCTTATATCCATAAGGAGTTGCTATGAAATATTTCCTATATGTTTTGAAATCGGTTTGACTTTGCTATGAAATCTTAGATCGCTTTTTTTTTTTAATACTTTTTACCTATATGGTCTACAGTTTATTTGTTCATTTGATCTTCATTGAAATTCACCAATCATGATCGTTTAGTATACAAAATAAGACTAGGAAGATTTTCCTACATTTAAATAAAATGGGGAAGTACTATATCACGTTTGCCATATCAATAATATATATATATATATATATAATCTTAATTTCATAATGCCAAACAAAAAAAAATGCATAATTATATGTGTGTACTTGACAGGAAAGGGATATTAAAAAATCTTCTTATTTCTCAAACAGGTCTTATATATTACATTGATGAAAGAACCAGAAAAATGAGCCCTTGATATAGCATTTCCCATTATGTATTGACCCAACTAAGATCTCTAAGTCATTATTACTTCTTAACAATACAATGCACAGCTCACAAGTGAAAGGATATAAATTCTGTTTTTGTAATAGCCTGCAAGCAAATATATTTCTTCATTCATGGTGATTGTGACTGCATCCTGCAATTCCAATGTCACACACCAAACTAACAAAAAATCTATAATTATATGTCTGTAGTTGACAGAGAAGGGATCTTAAGAGCTCTTCTTATCTCTCAAACAAATCTTATATATTACATTTATGAATTATGAATTTATGAAAGGGAAAAAAATGAGCCCTTGATATAGTATTTCCCATTATGTATTGACAATACTCAAATCTCTAAGTCATGATTACTTTTGAATAATACAATGCACAGCTTAGAAATGAGATCAAGTATATTTTGCTTTTGTACTTGCCTGCAAGCAAATATATTTGGCCATTCATGATGATTGTGACTGCATACTCAAATTCCAACGTCAAACACCAATAACTATATTTTACATGGTATTACAAATTTTGAAAATTATAGAAAAAACAGACAAATCAGATTTTCCTGAGTAATTGAGAAAAAAAATGCAGATTTTCCTGGCTTAATTGAGTTATAGCAAGATATATATCCATCACCAGTTCCCAATCAGAGATCATAAATTAGTAGCAGAAGCAGAAAATTTCTTACTAAATATTATTAAAGTGCCTTTTTCTTTTCAAAAGCTTCATCCACTCTTTCTTCTCATTTTTCACGACAATTCTGTACCCCTAATTTTTCCTTCTTCTTCCTACAAACATTTTCCATGAATCAATTGCCTCCATTTGATGAGCTCAACTCAGTAGGCCAGCAGCTCATCAAAATCAGCGAGGTTGAAATTGATTTGAAATACTCGAATATGGAACTTGATCATCAAGATATGGTCAGAAGAAACGATGTCATCAGAGATCTTATGAAACTTCTCATTGGCATGCAACGACTATATCTTGATCAGATTTCCATTGATGCTATCCTTAAATGGCTTGATATCAATGATTTTGAACTCCCTGATGCGGGAGAGATAGCCAGGAAATTGCAGCATAGTCATATCCAACAAGAGCTCTATAGCAGAGGTATCATTGATTATTGTCTCCCCACGATATGTCCCAGAGAATCAGTGGACAAACTTTATAAGATCTCTCTAAAGATCCCGATGCCAAGAGTGATATTGAATCAGAATGATGAAGCAGCTGTCCTCTTAACCACATTGGCTAACTTTGGTATACATATGATTCTCAAATTCACTTTGGATCCAGCCATAGGATCGGTCACTTATTTTATGCACTTGCTATTAGATCTGCTCGGCCACGGCACTATTGCAACTCCCTGCCACACATGTGGAAGCCAAGATCATGGTTCTACAGCGGAATTGGTTGATCCTTATCAAAGCAAGATCCTTCTCTATAATGCAAGAGGAGCAGCCACAACTTCTTTTTATACAGATATTGCAAAACACTTCCATAGCCGTAAACCTCATTTAACTGTAGTTACAGAGACAAGGCTCCCAGGAAAATTTGCAAGCAAGCTGCGTGATTTTTAGAATTTTGATTACTGTGAAGGCCTTGATTCAATTGGTTTTCATGGTGGAATTTGGATCCTATGGAACCGAGAGAGCGCTGATGTTGAGATAATCAAAAAGGAGAATAAGGAGATCACCATGGAATTTAGGAGCATTTGTGGTGATTAGTAATCCAACACAGGTTCCTTCCTGCTTGATTTTACAAGGATAATTTCCAGGATGATTAAGACTTGAAGACTTTCAATTCCTCTTGAAGTTTTGCTCTTTTTGTTTAGTTTGATTGTACTATCAATTGATTCCATTATCACTTAGTTTAACTGGAACTGAATCTCTAATGTAATATTCTGGCGAGAAAAAGAAACAAAAAAAAACTCTAATGTAATATATATGCTTGACTCTGTTTATATGTTAAGATATGTTTTCTTTTCATCTCCTACAATTCTCCTCTGACTATTCATGAGTTTTGGTTTCTAATATCATTACTTCAAATTTTTTTTTTAATCAAGTAATCTGTTGTTGAAAGTCCACATATTTTTTTTTCTTTTCAATCGTTCCCTTTATGCTCATATCCTTCTTTAGATGTTTAATATTCAAAATCGTGCTCTGACTCATTATCTATGCTGGTATCAATTCCATTTATCGATTTCTTTAGATAGCAATCAACTAATTTATTGCAGTTTTTCAATCATTTTTTATCCTCATTTAGGCCAGTATTAATGCTTTAGCAACTTAATATTATTAGACTTTCAGTCTAGAAGGAACTTATTTGTTCACAATACATTTTAGAAATATCACAATGTTTTCTTCGTGTTTATCTTTTATTCTTTTAATCAAGTTTGAATTTTCTTAGAGAATATTATATAGATATATATCAATATAAATTTTATATTTTACAATATCATATTGCTTAATCACCAATGATATCTTTATCTAGGACTCTATCTCGATTTTTCTATAAAATATATTATATATATATATATAGTGTATATATAGTGTGTTATGGAACAAAGAACAACTAGCATTATCAAAATTTCTCTTTCACTCATCAGTTCAATTACTGCAATAATCGGATTGTTCCAAGTTCCTATTACTGTCAAAAATGATCAGAACTGGTCCCATTACTGTAAAAAATGATCAGAACTGATCTCATCTTATTGATTAGGAGTTGAGAAATATGCTGTTATTACTAGATTTTCCCCTCTCCAAGAAATATGCAGATCATGACATTACTGACAGTAAGTTAACTTCATCACTCATTTAACTACCCCTTAGGACAATTAACTCACCAGACAATTAAACACTCTGAAAATTAACCAGAACATGAAAATTACTTTGAAGTCCTTTTTTTCTTTTAGTGCTTGCTTATTGGGAGCATCTTCACAAGACGCAGTCTATAAGACACCACTTCTTCTTCTTTCCAAAATACAGAGCTGGAAAAAAAAAAGAGAAAAAAGAAGAAGAAAAAAGCAAAAATTGTATGAAAAATCAAACAAATACGATTTCATCTCATCTATTGAGGTTAGTCCGTTATTTTTCTCTTTGTTCCTCATCTATTCTTGCTTTTCTTTATTATTATTATTATTTCTCACTGACTTTTTCTTTTTTTTTCCCTTATTTCCTTCTCATTTTTTATTGCTTAATCTATTTATTTATTATAGGAAATGGATGGCTTACTACCAGTTGAGGATTTAGCAGACATAACCAGACAACTAATAGTAATTAGCCAAATAGAAATGAGCTTGCAATATCCAGAAATCAGGCCTGATCATCAGGCTACAATGAGAAACTATCTTGTTCTCATGGAAGCAATAAAACTGATCACTACTACATACCTCCCATTTCTCAATGATGATTCAAAAAACTCACTTCTTACATGGTTTGCTTTTAATCTCTTAAACCTTCCTTCCCCTGAGAAAGCAATAGAAAAGCTACATCATGATCACATCCAAGAGGAGATTTACACTCGGGGCCTGGCAAATTTCTCTCTCCCAATGATCAATGGCAAAGAAAGAATTATTGATCCTGAAAGATTCGACTTTCAGAGTTCAACACCAAGTGTGGCTATTGATGGCAATCATCAGAGAATTGTTCTGTTGACAACACTTCCAAATTTTGGAGTGAAGCTCAAAATCAGGTTCTCAATAAATGTCCTCACTCGATCAACAACTCATTTTCTAGATTTATCCCATATCTCCCCAGAAAATCTTCATGCCTCACCAACCTGTGCTACATGGGGAAAGTGTCCATGCCCCTCAATGTCAGCACCAAATCACTCTACTAGAATTAAGATACTACTCTATAATGTCAAGGGAGCTGCGACCACGACTTTTCCAGCAGATCTTGCGAGGCATTATCATGCTACCAGTCCACATTTACTAATAATCACTGAAACAAGACAACCAGGAAAGACTGTTCAAAAAATCATGAATTCCCTTGACCTTGATTGGTCTCAAACACTCGAACCAGCAGGATTTTATGGAGGAATTTGGATGCTCTGGAAAAAGCAAGTTGCTGAGCTTTATCTTGAACGAAAAGAAGACTTCAAATTAGCAGCTGAGATCAAGGTTATCTTTAATGACTAGATCATATCACTGGCATAGTACAATCAGAGACCTATATTAAGTCTCAATTTTAATCAACAGTTTCCATAATTATTCACCTATTAATTATATTCACTAATATGATATGTACTATCTATATGACTAACTATGTCTCTCTTAATTTATCAGTTTTCTTAGTGTCAGATCAGTTATATATAAGACTATCATCAGTACTGTTTTTCTAAGATCAATAATATATGGGTGTACTACTTATGTTACTTACTATGTTATCAAGGTAACTTTCTAACTTCTAATATCCTCTATTAAGATAGCCACTCACACTCATATAATGTATGAATCAGCAAATCTAATTTTTGACATGTATTGGCTGATTTAGAGTACTTCAACATCTTTGATCAGACCAAAATCATACATCTTTTTATTAGCATTTTCCTATGTTTTTTGGGTATTTTATTCTTGATTATGCCTTATATTGGTTATATTTGTGTTCATAGGTGTTGACAAGAGGAAAAGTACAAAATCATCAATTTTGTACCTTTTTGGGACCTTTTTGGATGATTTATGGCACAAGTACTTCCATGGATGTTTTGGATGAAGATTGGAACTACAAGATCGTGATTGAAGAGTTTGAAGAGTCAATTTTATGCTTATCAAAGTCATAAAGTTGATTGCTAAGAGTTTTCAAGGCAAAGGAGCAAAGACAAGTTCAAGGCAAGAAGACATGTCCAAGTACCGAGCCATGACACAGCCTACCTGGGTGATCAGGCAAATCACATGGGTCCTCAGACAAACCATGTGGGCGCCTAGATGGAGTCGGGGTCCTTGTCCCGCGCGCGCCCAGCAGCCAGCGTCGACACTTTCATGTCACTTCCTCTTGAAGCCTCTTCAATACTTTCCAGATTTGGCGATAGTTCGGGAAAACAGCCATAACTTTTGATCCAGAGCTCCAAATGAGGCGTATGAATATGCGTTGGAAAGCTAACTCCAAGAGCTACAACTTTCATGTTTTGGTCAAAGCCCAAATCTGACGTTTTCATGGACGAAAATGCCCCTGAAGTCTTCGGACAGAATCTGTCTTGGGCCTGACTTGCGTTTTTTATCAATTGAGCCCATATAACCTATTTGGGTCAGCTTGAAGACATGGAGAAGAGCCCAGAACGTCCCTAGGGTTAGTTTAAGTCATCTAGAACTCTAAATTAAACCCTAGGCAGCCCCCTATATATACCCTCTTATCCTAGAACCCTAGAACAACTTCTCTACAACTTTTCTCTTCTTATTCTCTTAGATTTGGCGGTTTGGAGAGGAGGCAGCCGCCTCCTCCTCTTTTCCTCTTTGGTTTGTAAGTTTTCAATCTCTCATGGATTGGAGACTCCAATTCATGAGAGGTTAAACCTTTATACTTCTTTTTCCTAGGTATTTTTGATCAATAAATTTATGGTGAGACTTTTGTTCTTAATAATTTGATTTTTCTGTTTGAATATGTTTCTTATCCCTGTACTTCATCTTATGTGTTCATGTTTTGATAGATTTGGATGGCCACTTTATCTTGATAAGTATGAATGCTATTGTTAGATTCAAGTTGGCTTGAATTAAGCTAATATTGGTCCAAGTGACAGTTGTAATTCTAGGAATTCTAGGTTCAATGGGATTATCAAACCTTATTGAAATCTATAAGCCGAATTGGAAATAGATGTTGATGAGTTTGGTATTGATTTATCATGCATGCGGAAAAGTAGATCTTAATGCTTGCTCTATGATTTTTCCTAGGGGGATGCTTGATTAGAAACAATAGAAATTAGTTTTGGTAATGGTGCGAACGGAGTTTTATTAGCATGTTGGAGGGTTGAGTATTCCTCTCCTATACCAATTATTCAAGTGGAGTTGTTTAAGATGTTAAGAGGATTACTTTATTCCAATGAAAATTGATGTCTACGTCTTAGGCTATATATCGATTTGGAGTAATTTATGATTCTTAATTGATTGCAATTTAAGTCAAATCCATGCTTTGTGTCTATGATCCATGATTTATTTGATCAAAATAATTACCTAGAGGAAAAGAAGTATGTTTTCAATTAATTGTTTTTTTCAATTTATTTTCTAGATCTTTAGTTTAGTTTTATTTAATTGTTTTCAAAGTTTGATTTTGTTATTTTGAAAACCCATAAAAATCCCCTTTGGTAAGATTTTCTTTAGTGTAATTTGGCTTTAATTTGTTTTCATCTTCTCTGTGGGATTCGACCCCTACTTGCCCTAGCTAATAGTTAAAGGTTTGTGGGGATTTATCTTGTGGTTTGTTCAACGACTGATCAATCTTCAAGATTTTAAATAATTAAAAATGGATAAATAACAAGGCCATCTAAGAGAAGAAGAAGAGCTAATTTAACCTCCCAGGAAAAGATATTAAGATTTGTAATTGATAGTTACAAGCACAATTTATACACATGTAGAAATGGGACCCTCTAAAAAACTACCTCATAATAGCAATGGCAGATGAATCAAAAATAATATCAGATAATTAAACTAGAAAAATAAGTATAATAATTCAATAGGAAATATCTCAATTAAGCATGAATATATCATTGATATCAGATATGGCCTTAAAATCATAAAAAAACACGTGGCAAATACCTAACTCACATTCTCAAGTTAGATATCAGTGAATTTATGTTCATTTCCACTAATATCTAATTTTTCATTAATTTTGAGAATTGACGGCTTTATCTAACTTAATTCATAAAAATTAGAAGAAAAAAAAACCAAGGCTAGAATTGGTAATATATTTGACTTTAATTCCTTTAAACCAAGACAACTATAACCACTCTATTTTCCCAATTAGGATTGACTTCTTCAGAGATCAGATCTGAAGTCATAATTGCTAACAACCTAGAGATTAATAATTTACCATTTCCTTTCCAGCGGTCAATCAAAGAGGTTCATCTTATCCTC
Source organism: Corchorus olitorius (assembly GCA_001974825.2). NCBI lineage: Eukaryota > Viridiplantae > Streptophyta > Magnoliopsida > Malvales > Malvaceae > Corchorus > Corchorus olitorius. Next base: position 25,387 of record AWUE01018442.1, on the reverse strand, counting down.
ATAGCCACCAAACTATTCTACTTAATGGCAGATAGATAAAAAATATGAAAGATATGCTAGGATCATATCCTTGAGAGTTCTTGCCTCGAGCAACAAAATTAAGGGCAGTAGATAATCAGGTTCTGAATGTATATATTAATTGCAATGAAAGACACCACATTTGGAAATTAAGCATAATGCCTTTTAAGTCAGAACCTATTAGATAGATTATAAAATCATTATCTGTACACCTCAACACCACAGCGCAATCAATTTTTCTTTGCTTTTTTCTTTTCTTTTTTTTTAATACCACCAAATAATTTCCTTTGCCTATAAAAACGCTTCTCAGCCTTATCTAGAGATTCACTCTTCCATTTCATAAATTATCAGATATATACTCTCTTCTCGGTCTCTTCAGTTTTATAGAGCCAACAATGTTCCATCATATCAGTTACACTGAGGTTTCCACCGCCATGATTTCTGTTTTTTACAATACATCATCTAACTTATTTTTGTTTTCTTTCATATAAACATCTCATTCATGCAACCTCTTATACTTATTTCCACTACCATGATTTCCAGTTTTGACAATACAATTTCCAAATTATTTCTGATTACTTTCATATAAACGTCTCATTCATTCTTTCCACTGCCATGATTTCCAAGTTTTACAATACATCTTCCAACTTATTTATGTTTACTTTCATAGAAACATTTCATTCATGTATCTTCTCACACTTCTTTCCACTGCCATGGTTTCCAGATTTTGCAATACATTCTCCAACCTATTTCTATTTACTTTCATATAAAAAACCCATTCATGTAACTTCTTACACTTCTATTGTCATTTAATCTTTCATTTCTAACTCACTTTTTGTACCTACTGCAATTTATTCTTTCATTTGCAATTTAGTTTTCATTTCTAACTCACTGTTTATATCTGCTGCAGACGAATGGCCTTCCCCCCATGGAGAAACTAACTCCCGAGGCACAACTCATAGTTGTGATTGCTCAGATGGAGTTGGAAACTATATATCCACTAATGGGGTTGAACCACATGGCTGCTATTTCGAGGAAGACACCTATTCACTCCATGCTCAAGGTACCCATTGCCATGTACTTACCCTCTTTTGACCAAGTTTCAACAGAAGCTGTACTTAAGTGGTTAAATTTTAAGTCCTCTGAAATCCCCACCACTGAGGCTGGAGTGCGTGAGCTTCAACAGAAACACATCCTCCAAGAAATATATAGTTGTGGCTTTGCAAATTACCTTGATCCAACCATCACCTACAAAGAATCTCTCATTGAAGTGCCAACAATCTACCTGAGCCAAATGTATCAAAAATATGTGATTGATGGAAATGCACATGGCCTCACAATGATAAGAGCCATGCCAAACTTTGGCTTCAACCTGAACGTGAGCTACCACATCAGTGATATCACACGATCTGCTTGCCACTCTATTGAGTTTATTTTCAAGCAATTCCAGGTATGGCACAGCAGGTAGAGCATTCTCCTCTTCAAGAGCAGGCAAAGCAGCCTATTCTTCAAAAACAGCCAGAGCAGCCTTCTCTTCAAGACTCAGCCCATGCTTTCATCCCTAATGCACACCCAACCAAGATTTTGGTTTGCTGTTCAAGAGGAGCAGCTAATACTTTCTTCACTGCAAATCTCTCGGTTCATTGTGAGGAACATGCACCAGACTTGGTTGTGGTCATAGAAACAAGAACCATTAGCTCAAAATCCAGGCAGCTCAAGCACCGTCTGCCATTTGACAGTAACGAGACTCTACATCCAATGGGATTTTGTGGAGGATCATGGCTCTTATGGAATAGCTATAATACAAATGTGCAGGTTCTTGCCAAAAACCCAAAGAGGATGGAGACACAGGTTCATTCTACTATTCAGATGCAACAATCAACCCACCCTTAGGCAATCAAATCAGGAAGACTAATCCCTTAGAATCCCTAATTATGTTCATCACCGATTTTGCATGGTTTAATACTAAGCATATGTCTAATATATTCTATCTACCTATCTTAGAAATGGTAATGAATCAAGGAAGTATGAATCTATGGCTATGTATAACTTGATGCTATCTATGTATGTTAGGTTGATATGATGAATCAATGAAGTATGAATCTATCCTTATGTATAACTTAACTCTATCTATGTATGTTAGGTTGATGTTTTCTTATTAACGCTTTGGCAAACTGTATATTCATCTAAATTTCTCTACAATCGTGGTTGCCATGATGTTTTCTTTAAGAATTTGTTCATCTCCCTTTTAAGCTTTCTAAAATTTTAAGAGCATTCTGTTATTTTTAAACAATACTTTTTCACAGTTGAAACATATCAAGAATATGCGCATGATTAAATGCTCACTTTGATATTGGAGTTTTGCTTAGAGGACAATTCTTTAATATACTGTAAATTGATCATTATATTACAGATTATAACTAAGATTGAAACCACTCAACATATAGGGCCTCCAAATTACTTTTAGGCCCAACAACAGATTGTTTTTTATTGGCAGTATGGCCCAACATAAGATCACTTACCCAATATTTCAACCAGCCCATCATTGAAAATTAAACTTTAGCCCAATTATCTATATCATTCTTCAACAATAGATGGGGAAACATGTTTTGATTCAGAGTTTAATTTAAATAAAACAGTTGTATATTTATAATGCTATTTTCAATGGATTAACACGCACTTCTCTATGATCAAAATCTAGCATTTAACACACAACTCTATTATGAAGTATATACTAACACAAAAATCAGTACACCCACAGCGGAGCGCGGGCATTAAGCCCTTGTATATATTGAAGGGTAATGTTGTTATGTGAATTGTTATTTACATGAATAATTAATACACCGAAAGTCAAAAAGTGCTTTTGTTGTGATTATTATACCTCAAAAGGTGTTTTATGTGGGTTTAACCAGTGCACCCATGCATCGGTTAGCTAAATCCGTAAAATAGCTTAAGTAATTAAGAATATGAATTGATATATAAAAAGGGACAAGAATTTTTTCTAGAAATGGACATCTAATTAGGGATAGAGGGAGTATGCTCAACTGTAGATGTACTCGTACCATAAGGTTTTGTGTTCGACTCCTAGTGCACGTAAAATGCATGAGTTTTGACTTTTGAGTGGATTTGATAAGTTTGTTATCTTTATTAACATAGCCCTACCCCTACGGCCCTACCTCATGTGGGCTTTGTGTTAATTTGTATAAACTTTGTTAGTTTGTTATGGTATATATATTTTAAATTTGAAAAAAAAATCACATATTCCCCTTTAAAAAAATAAAAAAATAGACATTGCAATAATCATTTCTCCTTTTCTTTTAAGATAATTAAACATTAAAAATTAATTTTTTACTAATAAGATTTTTATTTTTATTTATTATTTTTATTTATGATTTATATTTATAAGTTTCGAGGGTTTATTTGAAATCTTCCATATTATACCTATATTCCCATTAAAAAAAAATTAGTCCATTATGGTCCATTTGTTTAAATGGGGAGGTACGGTCTATCTAACTTTGTGAGAGACTTCTCTGCATTTGAAAGTGTTAAGTGTAAATACAATTGTTTGGTTATTTGGTTCGATATATCTTTTTGGTTACATGTATCTGGTCCAATAGTTGATATATGAATATGATTCGATTATTTTCGAATCTCCTTATGCATAATAAAAAGCCCATAATAAGTTGAGAGTAGTTTGGGATCTCACAAATCTCATAGAGCAATTAACAAATCTTGCAAGTAAAAAAGTAAAAAAACTTTGTTCATAGTATAAGAGGACAAAAACGAAAAACCATAACAAATTACTACTTGGTGGATTTTTAATTAAAAAAAGATATACTATAAAATTATTACCATGCGACATGTTCCTAGTACGAGGTTATCGAAAAACAGTAACCTTCAAGTTACGGGATAGACTAAAAATCCAAGGGCAAGGGTAAAGTAAAGTGGTGAAGACGTAAAAATTGGAACTTTTGTGCCTTGAATTAAAAAAAAATAGTCCATTCAGGATTCTCGTATGCCACGCAGCAGTGACAGGGAGGGAGAGAGTGAGAGTGTGCGTTGCTGAGAGTTTACACATCAGCTTAAGAAAACACACACCAAAAAATTTACAAAAGAGAAAATTTAAAGGAAAAAAGCACAGGGAGAGAGACGAGAGAAGAAGAGTATCCCCCTCTCTATATTCAATTTTGTCTATATCCAAAGCCCTCCCTCTCTCTTCATCAGTTCATTCTTCTTCTCTGTTTGAGAGTCGAGACCTCTTCTTTCTCTCTCTCTCTCCTCTCAATCCTTTACAAGGTATAATCTCGCCTTCGGTTACTTCAACTTGTGTTATTTTGTCTATGTTTGATGAAATTTTGTTTTTGATCATGTAATTTGGTTTTTGTTTCTGGGTCTCAATTTGGGTCCTTTAAAGTTTTGGTTTTTAATCTGTTTTGGAGGGTCAGAATCGAAAAAGGTCAATCCTTTTCTGTTCCTCTGTGTTGGAATCTTATAAAACCCTAAACTTTCTTGTGGAGTGATCAAATGGGGATATGGGTAATTTATCCTCTATGTTGATGAGGATTGTTTTTCTTTTTATGTTCTTTTTGATTGCTTGCATGTTAGCCTAGGACTAAAGATACTGGAACTGAGTGCTTGATACATATATATGAGTGGCAAAGTTTGTTGTATAAGTTTTAATTACTTACATCCTCAACATCCACCAAGTTTCAACTTTTGTTGTTGCCAACAATCATATAAAGTAAACATGCCAGACTTGGAATTTTGTAGATTTGAGGAAGTTGGCAGACTGTGGTCTGGTTAGTTAGTGGCTGAGTGATGATGGGCTATTGTGCAATCTCTAGGATCAAACAATTTTATGATGCCACACTTGTTTCAACTACACCGTAACGTTTTCCTAATAACCGAATATGTTGTCATTCCTATTAACCTGATGTGTTGTCATTCGGTTGTGAGAATTCTAAATTGTTTTCGCCAAAACCTAGGTTGTTGTTTTTGTATGAATATTTGGTGATTGGCATAGTAGGAGAATGAAAATTAGCTTCAATTGCTGCATTCCTGTCCAAATAAGAAATGCTTTTTGATGTTAAAAGTTCATTTTGGGTAATTGACAGATGTTCTCTTAATAGATGTGAACAATTTTCTTGTAATCTCATGCATATATCAATGCTTTACTTATGATTGAAATAATGTGTAATTGATTTCAAGATACTGAATCTCAAATAATCATTAAGAAGGGAGAGAGGTTAGAGCTGAAACTGAAAACATAATATAGAAACTATTGCCAAATATGACAATGCATTTCACTTGATAAGGATGCTTTCGTTTTTAATATAGATTTGTCGGTTTCTGGTTTTAACGCTAGTGAAACGGAGCTCTCCACCCGTTTCATCTAATTGGAAGGTTAGAAATCAATTTTCATGCACGGAAATTGTAAACTATTATTTCGAACTTACATAATGGGGCCTAGCCTCATTGTAGCCACTTGTTAAATTCTTGGCTTTGTGGCCAATTAATTATATGCCTAAATTGTAAGGTATTTTTTTGGTTAGGATGGAAATTTTTTTTTTTTTTTTTTTTTTTCTGAATTTTGTCATGGTTTTTGCTTTGTTCTTGTTGTTGTCCCTTTCCATTGGTTTTTCTTCTTCTTCCATTTTCTTTACAAATAAGTTGTAAAATCAGAGAGCAGCACTGGTTATCAAACTTTCCTTTTAGCTATAGTTGTTGATTACTCTTATTTGAAATCTGTCATAATTTCTTAAAAAATTGTCCCTTAATGGTCAAGTTTGGCAGATTTGTTGATAATACATAAATTGGCTATTTATAGGAAAACCACCTATGGTGGGCAAGATATGGTAATGAGATCCAAAAGGATTACAATATTAATTAGAATGCCTCTTGAATGCGCTAGGCCATTAGTTTATATGGAAAACCAATTTTTGTAACAGCTCTACTCTTGTTGTAGTACATCTCGTTTTTAAGAGTTAAAAAACTGCAACAATAGTAGAAGCAAGAGAAGAGGAAGAGGCGAAGAGGGTAAAGGAAGGAGAGAAGTGGCTACTCTGCTAAGTTTGGCTAAGGAGTGGAGTAAGGAAGATAATTTGCATGTTCCTTTGGTAATTACATATATATATATTAGAGGCCTATTTTATCTGTTAAAAAGGGGCGGAAAAGAAAAAGAGAGGTGTTGATTAAATGTATATCAAACATGGGGTACAGTATCATTTCCGTAAACTTTCTTTTCTTTATCCACAACGCTCCCAGCCTTAGTGTTCATTCTATGTACAGGGAATTTTTTTGTTTGTTTGTTTGTTTTTTAGTTTGTTAGTTTGCTTGCTTTTTTTTTCTTTTCTTTTTGGTGTGGGGAAGTTAGGGGAGGGGAGAGGGGCGAGGGGAGAATAAAATAGAAAGGGGATAGATTTTTATTGAAGTCCAACCGACTTTTATTTTATTGAAAGTGTGATTCAATAAACTTCTTAAGTAGCTGTTGTGCCGTTACATTATATGGAGAACAGAATGCAAAATTTTGGTGACTTTGTATATTGAAGTAGGATCTAACTTCTCGATGTGCTGCTTCCTTTTCCCTGTAATTTATTGAGCCATGTAACTTGGTTCATCATTTTTTGTCCCAACTTTTTGTACTCCCTAACAGGGCATGTAATCATTGGATGATATCGAAGGTAAGAGGGTAAGTCAATTGATTCAAGGTGATAGTAGAGTCAAACCACAAATTATTGTGCTATCAGGTGCAACAAATGTGTTGGGATAAAATGGGACACAAAGTGTTTTTCATGTTATTTGCTGCATTTAAAATGAAAGTTTTAGGCTCCATTTGGTTGACGATTTTACCATTTGTATTTTTCTTTTATGTTCTCTGTGAATAGAAAGCAAAAAAAAAAAAAAAGTTCAATTGAGAACAAAAGGCAAATAGTAAAATCATCAATGAAACGGAGTCTTTTGCCACCTATAAAAGTTTCATTGTGTTTAATCATTTCAGGTGTTTGTCTGGTCAGAGAAAAATGGGAAGCAGTGGTGCTGATAAACTTCCAAGAGATAGTGAAACTGAAGGTTCTGAGACCACAATCGAAATAAAAATAAAAACATTGGACTCTCAGACTTATACTTTAAGAGTGGATAAACAGGTAAACTACATGTATGCTGTTTTTTGTGATGCATCCGAAGTTGTGGTATGTGGTCTATTGCTATATCCTTCAGATGACTTAGAAGTTTTACTATCCAGTTTTATTTATTTATTATGTTTATTTATTTTTTTGACAAATCTTGGACTTGCATAATATCTTTTCTTCATTTCTTGAAGAAGTTAAATTGCTATTTTAAGCATGTTTTCTAATTTTCCAATTAGCACAAGTGTTTCTTAACAACTTTGATATGATATGATAGCTTCCTTATTTGACATGCATTTTACTTTCTGGAATCTAATATCTAATCTTATGTTTTCAATTTTTTTCTAATTGGCTTGGCATTCATTCAAGCGTATCTGTTCAGATTTTTTTTATCAGGAGTTTTTTAAACATTTGTGCTTCACTTTGCTGTTTCTTGCATTTCATCACAGATGCCAGTTCCTGCACTAAAAGAACAGATTGCTTCTGTGACTGGTGTGTTATCAGAGCAACAACGACTAATCTGCCGTGGAAAAGTTCTAAAGGATGACCAACTACTTTCTGCTTACCGTATCCATTTTCATTTTAAATATTCATCTTGATTTGTAAAGTAATTATCATATTTTGTTGATTTTCTTAGGGGGATACTTGTTCCTTTCTACATTTATTATGACAAATTTTCAAATTATTTTCGGGGTAGCCATGTATAATGTTCACAATGTTACTGACTATTAATCAGTCTTAGACATTGGGTTTTCTCATGCCTGCAATATATTGTTCACTGTCTGGAAACTAGATTTGCATTACGAGTTCTTACTTTTACGTTATGTGTTCTCATTTAGAATTTGAGCTGGGTTTCTTAACTTGAGGTAGATGTCGAGGATGGTCACACCTTGCATATGGTGGTCAGGCAGCCCGTTCCACCATTATTTGATGGCTCACCTAATCAGTCAGGTTTTGCTGCACTTTAGGATTTATTGTCATCATTTTAATATATTGCATGGGTTCATGCCTTTCAGGGAAAAGAAAATGGGAAGGCATGGGCTCTTTTTTATAGTTTTACATGTGGGTTATATATTTCAATTTTATTTTATGCATAAGCCTTTTTGTCATTGCTGGTTGCTCTAAATGTGATAAGTTACTGTATTGGCCCTAATTAATACTTGACTTGTAAAGCTTTCAACTAAATGTGCAGTATTTTAACAAAAATTTGATCTCTACCGTTTGCCACATGCATTTTTGAAACAAAGTATCAATTGCAAAAAGTCTTGTGTTCTTCATTATCATCTAAATCCTTGAGAATAATATATGGTTTCAAAATATAGGTATGCCTCTTTCTCACCTCCCCAAACTTTCCCTTTTATATGAATACTTTAATTCTAGTGGATACCAAACTTCCATTGGATCTTTTCAGCTTTGCATTCAATGGAAGATTAAACTGATTTCCAAACTGAAATATATTTTATTAAGTTTTGTTAGACTTTTGATGGTGAATTATCAGCCTTGGTCTGCTAAGTGATTAGTGCTTGACCTCATATAGATTATAGAAGTCCTTTAAGCAGTGTTTCTCCAAATGGTTAAAACAAACATGTCTCTACATCACCTTCTTGTTACTGTTGCTTCTGTAATGGTTCTGATTTTAGTTCCCTTGCCGAATGATAAAAGTAAATTCTATCAAAGAAAGTCAAGCAAATATATTCCTAATCATTTCTTCATTTTCTTTGCTGCTTTAGGAACCTTGGATGGTGCAGCGTCCTTTATGGTTTGCAAATTAAAATAAAGAATTAGATGCTAATCTCTTCTTCTTATATATAGTAGATCTGTATGTTGGATAATTAGTAATACCTGAATTCAACAAGTAATAGCTTTTGGATATCAGTATTAAAATTAAACAGCAAAGAACTACTAATCAAAATAAAATTTAGTTTAAATGGACTATTCTTATTATTCATTTCTGAGCTGATAGGATTCTGCATTTGAAGCACTTGTTCTTGCTCAGATTTGTTTTCTTGAATAAGGGATCATTGAATTTTCAGCATTTTTGTGTGTATTGTGACTTGGAGGTCATTGTTACAAGTTGGGGAGCAGCCTCTTAAGCTGGGGGACGACTGCATATGTTTTTCTCCCAGGGGCTGCAGCGTGGGAACCTTCTTCACTTTCTTTTATTATGTTTACCTAAACTTTTAAAAGGTAAATTGAATGGTTGCATTGTTTGTGTCGGTGGTCTTATAATTTTTTGTAGCAATAGGGACATTTTTTAAGTTTTTTGCGTTGAAAGTCTTATAGTTTGTAATAGTTTCCAACTAATAGTAAGGAATTTAACAATTTAATACATTATTGCTTATTAGCATGTGCATCATAAAATGTTCAGGAGGAAGTTCTATATGTGATCGAAGTTTCTTTTTACTTGTGCTTAACAAGATCATACATGATCTGCCTGCATAAGCTTCATTTTTAGTTGGTGTCTTGATGCTCAAGTTGCTCTCTTCAGCCCCTGTTTAGTCGTCTAACAATTGGCAACTGTGTGAGCTCATCAGCAAGAGCATTAACTTGTACAAAGATTGATAATTTCCACTAAGCTACCTTTCTTTCTGGACCTGGGAAAAAAATTTTCAAAACTAATTTAAGATTTAATCATCTCCAACTACTATTTTTTTGGCTTGTATTTTAGGAGCCATGGTTTACTCATTTTTTTCTGCTGTTGGGTAAACCTGAAAGAACTTCGGTGTTCATACTATTGTCGGACTCTCTTTTACTTTTGATGCATGCACAAATACATTTGGAGGTGTTATCTTAGCATCCAGAAGTGGCTATAAAATATCTTTGGACAAAGTGTTAATTGGTCACAATAAGAATGCTATCGGCTTTCAGGACTTAATAACTCTAAAACTTGCTTAGTATTGCTCTCCATGTTTTGCTCATGTCCCAGTCATGCACGATCATCATGTTTGCAGTGATAGCATTCTAGTTAATCATTGAAATTGAAGTAGAGTTATCTGTCTGTCTGTGTCTCTTGTAGTATATCTGTGTGTGTGTGTGTGTGTGTGTGTGTGTGTGTGTGTACAGATATGCAGATATTTGTCCAAGTATGTATATATCTTGACACTTTAGCTATTGTACATCATTTCCATAGTTAAAAATATGTCCTTTGCAGTAGAGACAGCAGTAGTTACAGGGATGGAAGAACATAGGCATTCCAACTTCCAACTTCCAACAGTTATTCCCTTAAGCAGTGAGGTTCATGCTAGGAATCCATCTTGTGTCTTGTGTAATTTCTATGCAAAAAATGAAACTTTTGGTATAAGTTGAAACCAATTTTATGTCCATCTATTTATGGCTTGGGATTGTTTTTATGGTTAACAAAGAACAGACTACTAACCATTATGCTGCTCAGAGATTCAATTTTTTTCTGGTAGCTGATTTTGATCTGACTTCATACATATTCTTTGAGTTAACCAAGAACACTTCTTGATGAGCATTCCTTCTTGTCGACTGGGGTGGGCACCCTTTTTGTTATACAAACTGTGATGTGATTGTAACATATGCATTTGTTAATATGTGTTTGGAGCATTAATTTATCATGCATTGCTTATGTTTCTAAAAATGGTGGAAAAATCATTAAGATTCAGTTATTTAGCACTATTGTTTGCAGCCAACGATCCTGCATCAGGCACCAGCCGAGTTCACACCCCAAGTGTTGTGATAGAAACTTTTAATGTGCCTGACCAGGCAGATGGAGTTCCTCCTGAAATCAGTCGGGTAAGCTTGCACTCGATGTGACAAATATTTCTACATATCTTGTTAAGATGATTTCTTAATTTTTACTTCTTTCCTTCTAAGCAGATTGTCTCTGCTGTTCTCGGTTCTTTTGGATTTTCAAACATTGGAACTGGCAATATTGGGGGTGATGTCAGGGTAAGCCATAACTTTTCAAGTTTTATAAAGTAATGGCAATATTTTTGTGATTGAATTTTTCTTAGTTTTATGTTGGTATGATATATAATGAAAATGTTGATGTGTGCTGTCTGTGCATGGGCATAGAACAAATAACTTTAAAAAGGGATTTGTGCCAAACATAAGTAACTCTGGTTTTGAGCGTTCATTCTAGGCCATTGCTTAACAGGGTGAAATTTTGGCAATCTCTTTGAGATTTTGAACAAGCTTCTATTTAACAAAAAGAAAATAACAAAGTGAAGGTTTTATATGCTTTGAAACTAGTAGTCATCTTTTTCTTTTGGCACCAAAACTAGTAGTCATCTCTATGTGTGCCTAAATTTAAATAATCTTACTTCTTGGGGGTTGTTGGATATGAAAGGAACATGGTTCACAAAGACTTGAAAGAATATCCGGTTCTAGTGGCATTCCAGATTCATCCCAGGCGCAGACTGAACAAGCTAGCATGAGGAGTCAATCTGATAGAGCACATAGTGCTTTTGGACTTCCAGCAGCAGTTTCCTTGGGGCCTCTGCAACCTCCTGTGAGTTTGTAATTCTTTAGTCTTTTTATAGTTTTATTAGTATTATCTTTCTCTTCTTATGTGCCCAATGGTCTTTGTTCAATTATTCTCTGTGAAATAAATCTTGTGGCATTCCTATTATAGGCCCTCAGTTATTATATTTTTTAATAATCTTTTTTGTTTCCCTTGTTCTAGGTAATTCCTGATGCTTTGGCTACTTTGAGGCAATATCTGAGTCATATAAGGCGTGAATTTGATGGCATTGGTTAGTTTTCTTTTGTCAATATAATTGTATCATCTCCGTCAGTCACTTCTAAGAATACTAGTTCATTGCTGATTTGCAACTCACATCACTGCCAGGTAGAACTGGGGGAAGTGATCCTCAGGCTGCTTCCATGAGTAGGACTGGAGATAGAGATTCTAACTCTGCGTCAAATTCAGGGACTGTACGGGAAGGTCTTCCAACACCTGTATCTTTGGCAGAAGTATTACACTCTACCAGACAAATGCTTATTGAACAAGCTGGAGAATGCCTACAAGTATGTCCATAACTACCTTAAGATTTTCTTTCTAAATAATTGCTGTTGTTTATATTTGCACCCATGATTTTCAAGAATCAATGGGGTTAGCCACATATTTATGGTTTTCCCTTGTGGAGGTGTGTATAATTGGCCTGCAGGAGAGAAGGAGGTGGGGCTAGTGGTGGGGGGTGTTTGAGTTCTTAATATTTCGTTTTATTATGCTATACATAGAATCACAGTATTAATTTTTCTTTAATTTGATGGGCAGCAACTTGCAAGACAACTGGAGGATCAAGGAAATGTGAGTGACTCTGCAGCACGGCTCAGTGCGCAGTCTAATGCATGGAGAACTGGAGTTCTATTACAGAACCTAGGCTCACTTTTACTTGAGCTTGGTCGTACAACCATGACAGTACGCTTAGGTCAAACACCAGTAAGATAATTCGTTCTACATCTATAGCATTAAATTATTTTCAACATTATTTGTGCTCTATGTTGCTCTAACCCCCCATTTTTTGTCAGTCTGAAGCTGTTGTTAATGCTGGACCTGCAGTTTTTGTATCCCCTTCTGGTCCAAACCCTCTCATGGTTCAGGCAATGTTCTAATGGCATATTTTAATATTTCTTGGTTTAAGCTCTTTTAAGTGATGGCTGATTTATCTGTGTTCGTTTAGGCTCTTCCTTTTCAACCAGGAACCAGCTTTGGTGCCATCCCCATGGGAACTGTGCAGTCTGGATCTGGTTTAGTTAATGGACTTGGGACAGGGTTTCTTCCTAGGCGTATTGATATACAAATACGAAGAGGTATGGTCTACATGGATTTTTCTTTTTCTTGTTGGATATGCAGTTTTTGTCAGTATAAAAGACTGATGTTACATTCATCATAAGGTTCATCAACGGCCACGCCTAATATTAATCGAGAGGAACGTGGTGATACTGCACAACAATCTAGCCAAAGGAACACACAAGTGGGTTCTGGCAATGACAACCGTAGCACTCAGACAACTTCAAGGGTCCCGGATGCTCCATCTTTAGCTGGAGAATCAGGAGTCCGGGTATTGCCAATCAGGACAATGGTTGCAGCTGTACCTGCCCCCTTTGGTCGCCTACCTTCAGATTCTTCTGGTAATTCTGTTGGATTATACTATCCATTGCTTGGACGGTTCCAGCATGTTGCTTCTGGTCATGTGAGTGGTGAACGGGGCTCTCAAGCATCTGGCGAGCATCTCTCCCATGGTGTTCCATCTGAGCAGCGCACTGTTCCTGAAGCTACGGTGCAACAACAAAATTTGGAAGAGTCTACAAGAGATGGTAATAATATGATTGCATACTAATGAGGGTTTGACGTTCTCATTTGAATTAATGCTTGCTAAACTTGGTACTTTTTTGTGGCAAAACATAGAATTAGTTTTGGTTGGTTTTAACGCTTTTGAAAATTGCTCTTTGTCGCGACTCCTACTGGTAGTAGGCTGGGGGCCCACTGCTATCCATATTCAGTGGAAAGTGGCCTTCCCTTTCAGTACTGCTCTTGCATTCTCAGTGATGTCCAGAGGTTTTCGTTTTTCCTCATTATTTTTTTTTCACATTACATAGTTTTCGAATCACTAACACTGCGTTTAGTAGAGCGGTGCGATTGACACTGTTTAGCAACTGTACAGATGAGATTACACTGTACAGATTAGATTAGATACTGTACAGATGAGATTATTAGAGCAGCCATTGAAACGGAGTTTACACTTAAGCTCCGTTTGAGCCCAAAACGGTGGTGAAACGGTCAAACGGTGGTGAAATATTTAAAAACTGTCTGTGTGCTTCTCAATATTCCCCACTGTGGTATGAAAGAAGGCTGTTCGAATCCCTTCAATAGTGGCTTTTATCTCATGATAGCTCTTTTTCTAATTTTACGTTTAAGGATGTCACTAAGTTGCTTGAATGCTAGGTCATTGATATTAGCATGCATATTTCTGCGGTGCTGCATGTTGCCACATCTTTTGGCTTAGTTTCTGCCAGTTTGAAAGATTTCCTTTACCACTTGTAGAAAAGGTCAATTTAAGCCCCAAAAAAGGAAAAATGAAAAGATGAAGTTGATCGAGACTAAAGAGCTCAGGAACTGACATTTGAATTGCTTTCTGTTCAGTACCAAATCCTAGTTCAAGACAGCAGGAGCGATCCAATACACGAACTGTTAGTATTAACATTCTAGCAGCAGGCAGGGCCCAAAACAATCAAGAGTCTGAAAGACAAATTCCTAGTAGTGTTCTTCAGTTTCTTAGGGCAATTTTCCCTGGTGGTGAAATCCATGTGGAGGAAGCAAGTGCACAAGGAGCAGCTACAGGTTCTGTCCAAGAGCAAGCAGGAACGTCCAGTGATACCCCAGCAGCTGAGCCAAGCGCTAGTGATCAAGGGTTGTTCTTATCCAATTTGCTTCATCAGATCATGCCATACATATCCCAGCATGCAGCTTCACAACAAAGTTCTGTGCCTGCAGAAGAACCAAATACTTCCACCCAGGTAATTGTCTTAAGTGTGCTGGCTATACATGCATGATATCTGAACCATGGATTGCTTATTTGATTTTAGCAATGGGATAAACTTAAATGAAAACTACATAATGCTGTATTTGCAGGCTGAGAACTCTGGTACAGGGAATTCACGTGGTAGACCAAGTGGCTCTGATTCAAATTTACCAAACTCAAAGCGTCAGAAGGTATCAATTCTGAATCATGATCTTATCTTCTTCTTTTTTCCCCTATACTATCTCCCTATTAACACTTTTCCTGTGTCTCACTTAAAATGATTCAAACCATGTAGAGTAGACTAGTACTCCATCATACAACTCAATTACGAATTACAATCAATAAAGGTGTCATAAACATTATTATCTGACTACTTCTATAGTGTATTATATCTACATGATCTGTCTAGCTTTTTTATTGATAGGTTTTGTTGCATGAATCTGCGTAATATGTAGTATTTACAAGTTAGTACCTTATAAACATGTATGCCTTGTTTGTATGACGTTAAGTAATTTGTAGAAGGAAAGGTGTGGTTAGTTTGACAAATTTCATGTGAAATTCTGAATTTAACGACTATTTAAAGTTTTTAAGTTCCAGATATTGGTGTTAATGTCTAGACAAGCTAACAACTAAAATGATGTTTACAACTTATATGAAAGTCTAAAATACAATATTTGAATTAGTGGAGTTGGCAAAAGATATGTGAAAGCATGGCTAGATTAGTAACTAGAGTTCAGTTCAAACTACTGGAAAATTCCTTTAGATGAATTCTAGGGTACTGGGAAACACTTGAAACAGATTTATTATTTATTGCAATTACCAATGTGTAGTATTTAATGATGACATACTAAATGAAATGGTATTTCGGTGCAGATGGAGTAGCTTATTAAGAGATGGAGGATTCAAGCTAAAGCCTCCCATGGTTATGAAATTTGTAATTGCTGATTTGAGCAACTTCTTGGTACGAGAAAACCGGTTATATATCATGTTTCTTTCTCTCTTTTTTCCTTTTCCCTTTTCTTGTTTTGGTTCATTGCAAATGAGATGTGACTGACATTTAATATAGGCAAATATGTTGTTACAGTTTTCGGTCTTTCGACTTTGTATAACATAGTAGTAATATGTATCTGAATGGCATTGAACCGAATCGAATCCTGTTAGCTTCTCTTGAGTGTCTTTGGCTTTCATTCTTTTATATGCTTCAGGTACATCTGAGCTACTTTAAAAGGGTAGAATTGTGAATGGCAAATATCACCGGAATGTCATGTCATGGGCAGAATTCTCTAAACTCACTTGTATTTTATAGTGAAAATTAGAGCATGCTTGGCGATGGCTTGGCTCCAAGTGAATTGCTGTTCATCTACACTTTTTCTTATACTTATTTTTGTATAATTACTAGAATTGGCTTAATGCTCCCCTTTAAATTCTTCTCGTTGCCTCAAATTTCAAGTGTACAAAAAGACAAAGAAATTAAAGTGGAATATGTAATGCTAATATGCTAGCTATATCTTCTTTCATTTTTATTGCCCTTATATTTAATTTTAGTATGTTTAAGACTTACTCATCAAAACTAATTTATTGCTTAAGCTTTAAGTCTTCAACTAAGCTTTTGAGTGAAGAGGCTGTAAGTTTCCGAAAATGAAATAAAAATTATTGAGACGAACTGTCAAATTCGCATTAAGAAAATAAAATTCCTCAAAAGCAGAGAGTTACGAAGTATGCTGAGAACATCTATTTTGACGAGTTGAAAGTTGACGAAGGACATCACTAACGTACGTACAAAATCAAAATGCAGAAAAGTCAAATCGAGAATCCAATTGCAATTGCAATTGCAAGGGCATTATCGGAAAACGAAACCTCTGACTGAATGAAACTCCGAGATAGATTCAGTTCAGGGGGACATGACAGTTATTCCAAAACTGTGTCCTAATAAAATCCCAGTTTTCTTCAACTCTAATCAAACTCCCAACTCTCTCTCTTTTAAGAAAAAAAAAAAAAAGTTATAAACAACAATTTGTACATTTGTAGTTACTAAATCGTCTAATGCTTCCCTTAATAATTCAATACCCAAAATTACATTTTCTTCTTTCTTTTAAATCACATCGGAAAGCTATTGTTGTAGTGTAAAGAAGAGTTTTTCAGATTTTGGAGATCGATTTTTTTTTTCCTTGATTCCTTCTGTAATGGAATCTAGGACAAGTTTAGCTCCAGGATTCACCCTTTTCCCAACCCTAAAACCCCCAAACAAAACCCTATTCTTCCACCAAATCTTCATCTTAATCCTCACCTTCTTAGCTTACGCCTCTTTCCACGCTTCCCGGAAACCCCCCAGCATTGTAAAAAGCGTCCTTGGCCCCACGATTCAATCGAATTCAACCGCAACGGACACTGGATGGGCTCCTTTTAACGGTCCCAAGGGAACCCATCGGCTCGGTGAGATTGATCTAGCATTTTTATCATCTTATGCCATAGGAATGTATATTGCAGGACATGTAGGTGATAGGATTGATTTAAGGCTTTTTCTTGTGTTTGGAATGATGGGTAGTGGCCTTTTCACCATTATTTTTGGGTTTGGTTATTGGTTTGATGTTCATTGGTTGGCTTATTTCATGCTAGTTCAGATTGTTTGTGGGGTTTTTCAGTCTATAGGTTGGCCTTGTGTGGTTGCTGTTGTGGGGAATTGGTTTGGGAAAGATAAGAGAGGGCTGATTATGGGGGCTTGGAATTCACATACTTCTGTTGGGAACATTATTGGGTCTGTTGTTGCTTCTGGGGTTCTAGAGTTTGGTTGGGGTTGGTCCTTTTTAGTGCCTGGTGTTCTTGTTATTGTTGTTGGGATTTTAGTGTTTTGCTTTTTAGTTGTGAGCCCTGATGATCTGGGGTTCGAGTTGGTGGAAAATGGGAAGGAGATCGAGATGAATGCGGAAGGAGAAACTGTGGGGAATTTAAAAGTGGAGTCAGAGGAAGCAGGGCTGCTTGAGAACAAGGATTCAGATTCTGATCCATTAGCTGCCATTGGATTCTTGGAAGCATGGAGGTTGCCGGGTGTGGCGCCATTTGCTTTCTGCTTGTTCTTCTCGAAGTTGGTGGCTTATACATTTCTGTATTGGTTGCCCTTCTACTTAAGGCACACAGGTACTTTGTTATCCCTTTATGTAATTGTTATTTGGCAAATGGCAAGATCAAATTTTGTGTCCTTTTAGAAATGCATTCTGGATGACTAACACCATCTTAAGGAAGGCTAATCTAAATTTGTCTTTAACTTTTAAGTTGAGCAACAATTTCAAATACATGTATTAGTGATCCTAGCATTAATTGTGGCAAGAACCTAAAGTGCGTATTTAATAGCCCTATCACAGATGATTATATATAATAATATGCTGATTGGCCTGAGCATGTTTTAGATATTTGAATCTCTACTGCTGTTTAATTAGCTAAATGACAGATGAAATTTGTTTTGGAATTTTAGCTGTTGCGGGAGTACATTTGTCTCATAAAACTGCTGGGATCCTCTCTACAATATTCGATATAGGAGGAGTCTTTGGTGGGGTGATGGCCGGTTTCATTTCGGATATCATTGAAGCTCGTGCAGTTACTTCAATTACTTTCTTATTACTATCAATTCCAGCACTCTTTCTGTACCGGGTTTATGGAAGTGTCTCTATGGTTACCAATATCTCATTGATGTTTGTGTCTGGTCTGCTAGTGAATGGCCCGTATTCACTTATTACAACAGCCGTTGCTGCTGATCTCGGTACCCAGGACTTGATTAAAGGAAATTCTCGAGCATTGGCTACAGTGACTGCAATTATAGATGGTACTGGCTCTGTTGGGGCAGCTCTTGGCCCCCTTTTGGCTGGGTATATATCTACTAGGGGTTGGAATAGCGTATTCCTTATGCTTATTGTCTCTATATTCTTTGCTAGTTTATTCTTGATTCGTGTTGTAAAAGCAGAGATCGAAAGGAAGGTAAATGAGGGGAAAGGGCTTTGGAGTAGTGTCACCACAACAAGTTGATGAAGTTTCTCAAGGCATGATTGTCTTGGTCTCTTGTACTTATAGAAGAGGATCGCCTTAGGATACAGCATGTAATGTAAAAGTTTTTGTTCATTATACCCCCTATATCATTGTCTTGTGTTTTACCACATTCTTTTATACACAAAACCTTCACTTCACTTGTACATCTACAATTTTTGTATAAGAAATAGTTTTTTTTTTTTTTTTGAGAAAACTAATTTGTATTAATACGAAAATCATAGATCTGGGTTACAAACATCGGGTGGCAATGACCCGTACCACTCATAGTTAACATTATTAGAGCTAGCTGATCTTGCCAAACTATGGGCACAATAGTTAGCTTCTCTTTTGACATGTGTAAGAGAAATATGCTCACTAGCTAATCTTGCCAAACTATGGGCACAATAGTTAGCTTCTCTTTTGACATGTGTAAAAGAAATATGCTCAAAAAAGGTAGCTAAATCCCAAATCTCTTCCAGTACCGAAAAACCTTCCCAATGCAGGCCGCTCCTTTCCTTGATAGTATTAATAGCAACCAAGCAGTCACTTTCCAATACACAATGCCGATAGCCATCATCCTTTGCCAGCTGCAGTCCCAAACAAATTGCTTGCACTTCTGCTGCCAAAGCATCCTGTACAAATCTGCATTGTTTAATGGCACAACTGCGCACCAAACCACTCGAATCTCGGATCACAACTCCTAAGCCCGCTTGATGCTGGTCCGCAAGAAAAGAAGCATCCACATTAATCTTAAGTACAGCTCCTGTCGGTGGTGACCATCTAGCCTCTGCCGCTCTCTCCCTGCTTGACATAACATATGGTTTTCTTATATTTCTACACTGCTCCAAATGATAAGATATCGATGCCGAAACTTTCGCAGGTAAATGACACACATTCTCATGATAGCAAAGATTACGGTTGCGCCAAATAGACCATAATGTAAGGATCACACGTTGAGATGAACCTAACTGTACTGCCTGGGCAAACAAACAATCCCAAAAATCTTCTCTCCCCATTGCAGTAGGTATTGCTGCAACCATGGGCACTTAAGTTGCCATACTTAACGGGCATCGAAAAAACAAGTGATAGATAGACTCACTTGAGGTCTGAGGATGCACACACTACGCAACCCTGCTCAATCTCCATACCACGACCCCTTAAGATAGATTTCACAGGTAACCAAGAATTCACTAACCTCCAGACATTTTATCTTAGGGTAGACATCGACCTCCCAAATGGTTCTCCAAAGAGGCGATCTGCCCCCAGTATCAGTGACATCTCTCCCCAATACTTTCCTGGCTACAAAATATCCCGATCGAACCGAATAGCACCCCATTCGGTCCTCATTCCACATCAAAGTATCACTTCTCGGAACATGTGGTAATGGTAAATATCGAACCTTGTCAGCATCATCCTCTACCAGCAGCTCCTCTAACAACTCGTTCCTCCACGTGAGAGACTCATAATCAATAAGATCACTCACCCGTAAATCCACAGGCTCGATTGACTGAACTCTTGGTCTCGGCTTAAAGCTTGGAGGATAGTGTTGCGCGTCGCAACACACCAAATAATAATCGCAAATTCACTAACTAATAGCTAGGGTAAATACGAGTCGAATCCCAAGGGAATTAAAGTTGTTAATTACTTAACCAAACAAGTTCAAAATAAAAATGGGGGGTTTTGATTTAACTATGAACTAAGTTGCAATAGAAAATAAATTGCAAATAAATAAATATTCAAGAAAATATTAATCAAGAGAAACAAATATCAAGTGATGGAAATCCCAACTCTAAAGCATTGATTCATAGGTAGTTAATTTAATCATTTGCACTAAGTATAAATCCTCCTAATTAAATAGGTAGCGTAGACTAAATGCTAAAAGCCGATTAATCTCTATTTTTCCTTATTTATCATTAGCCATGACGCAAGTCCTAGACTAAATCCTAATAAATATACTAACCTAGTTTCAATCGCCTACTAGGTTCAAGTAATTTATCGCATAACGAACTAGAAAAAATATTAGCTACCAATAGATAATATTCACTAATATAGGCAATATTCAATCTATTCCTAATTTTCCTTTAGAGGGCTACTCTAAGTTGTTACTTGAGATATGAAAACCTACAATTGCATATAGGATTCAAAATCTAACTTTAGAAAACATATTAAAATTAACTAGGTGCACTTCTAATTAATTAAAACATGCATTCATTCCAACAATATAGAGAAAATTAGAATACCCAATCAAAAGAATTTAATTAAGAACAAAGTCTCATAAATTAAAAACCCTAGAATCAATTTGCTTTAGAGTTGTAAAGGGGAAATTTAGCTACTCATGCTTTGAAAGACAAAAACACAAGTATAATTGTTGATCATGAAGAAATAATTGAGCATAAGAAAAAGAACCGAGAGAAATCGATTCTGTTTTCCGCCAAGCTTCGAAATCCCAGTTCGCCAAATTCAAAATCTGAATCTCCCAAAAACTAAATCTAAAAAAACTGCCTTATGCGGCTAATAAATATATATATATATATATATATATATATATATGAAATCCTAATCTTAAACTTTTGGCAATATTATAATTTTGCCATTAAATCTAAAAACAAATAAAAATTGCATGGTCATCACGTCCTCTTCCAAGGCCCAAATCACATTAATTCTGGTCCAATTCGTTCAGCCCAACTGAATATAATTTGCAACCTTGTTTCCAATCTTGTTTCGACCCAAAGAAGGTTGAGTTTGACCCCGATGAAGGTCGAAACAGGAAAAATTCCTTCTTGCTCTTGGTGAATCTCGCCCCTTCTGCGAAGGTTGATGTCGACCCGCTCCTAGTTGACGCATGACACCTACTTCCTTGCTCCTTTATGCTTCTTTTGCTTCCAATTCTTCTTTAAAGTACCTAAAACATATAAGTGAACAACTAAGTAGCAAATCAACTCAGAAAGTCATAAAACACCATTATAATGACATGAAAAAGATAGGAAATTATGAACTCAACAGATAGTTAATCCATTTATCACCAAACCCTCTCCCCGCAAGAAGGCTCCGCCAAATAAAAGAAGGGTTTCTACCAAGGCCCGCTTTCATTAAGTTTGAGCCCCAAAAATACTTTGCCTTCAACAACCGATAGCTTAATGAATCCTGATTTTGCACCAAATGCCAGCACTTTTTAGCAAGTAAAGCCAAATTAAAGGCCTCAAAGTCCGGGAATCCTAATCCCCCATCATACTTTGAGACACATAAATCACTCCAGTTACACCAATGTATTTTCTTTTTTCCATCTCTTTCACCCCACCGGTAATTAGCTATCAGCATATTAAGTTCACGGACAAAAGTCTTTGGAAATTTGAAAAAATTCATCAAATACACCGGTATTGCTTGAGCTACTGCTTGAACCATGATTGCCTTACATAGCAATTTACCTTGCCACTTCTTTAAGCGGCTCCAAAGCCTAACCTTAATCAATTGCAGCTCCCGCTTCCGTGATTTACCAATCATAATAGGCAAACCCAAGTATTTATCATTTCCCATGATACGCGCCACCCCAATATGTTGCATAATCACATCCCATAACTCTGCTGAAACATTCTTACTAAAAAGCACTGCAGACTTATCTATGTTAATCTGCTGCCCTGTAGCCAGCTCAAATTTCCGCAAAATATCTAGCACAACATCACATTCGGCTACACTCGCCCGAAGGAAAAGTAGGCTATCATCGACAAAGAATAAATGTGAAATCTTAGGCGCATTCCTATTAACTGCAATGCCCTCAATATCCCTCTTGACTACTGCATCGTGTAACAATGCCGAGAAACCCTCCATACAAAGCAAGAATAAATATGGAGACAATGAATCTCCCTGTCGGATCCCTCTGATAGGACTAAAACTATAACTTCTTCTGCCATTAATCAGCACAGAATACTTCACCGTTTTAACACAGGTCATTACAATAGAGATTCATCTTTCAGGAAAATTCATACTTCTCATGATCTTCTCCAAAAAACACCACTCAACCCTATCATAGGCCTTATTAAGTTCCAATTTCAAAGCCACATGCTTTTTCCTCCCAGTTCTCTTATTCTTCATGAAGTGCACCGTTTCAAAAGCAATAAGGGCATTGTCAAAGATCATTCGATTTGGAACAATAACAGGCAACAACAACAAACAGAGAAAAAGAAAACCAAAGGAAAAAAGAAATGTGAATTAAAGAATAAAAGGACCTGGGATAAGAGCTTGCACGGGACAATCAGAAGAACAAAGAGCTGCAATGATTCAAAGCAACATGAGTCAGATAGATAAATAAGACAGAGTAAATAACAGTAAATAACACAGAGGAAACGCAAAAAATCAGGGTAAGCAAGCGTTTGAGAAGCAGATAGATTCTTCTGCTTTTAAGAAATGACAGATTTCCTATGGGAACGATTTGATCCTACATTCCTCTGGACTCTGGAGTCAAAGGAGGCAAGCTGGTAACAGGTGGCTTCCTAACTCTAGCAAATTGGATTTGGAGCAGGACTGGGAATCTTCCTCTTTCTACCCATACATATAAACAATGACAGGCAACAACATACAAAAGGAGAAAAGAAAGCAAAAGGGTAAAAAACCACAAAAGAAACAAAGAAAACCTGGGAAATGGGCCTGGCGGGTGAAAATCAAAGCAACAAAGACCTGCAACAATTCGAAGCAACAGCAGTGAGATAAATGAGAGAGAGTGATCAACAATATATAAGATAGAGGGAACGCAACAAAGAAGCGTAAACAAAAGAGAAAGGAGAGTCGCAGTACAAACTTCATTAAAGGCAAACAGCTGATAAATATTTTCACCAAAAAAAAAAACAGGTGATATATAAGCAGCAAGTACAGTAAGTGAGACCACATCTTGCTGGAAAAAAAAAACGTTTTATATATGTTTTTGCAAAAATAAGTGAGATACATGTATTTGGTAGTTACATGCATATGAATTGGCTAAAGGCATGCCCTTTTTCACAAATTGATTCTATGTTTTCCTGGATTAATTACCAAATGAATTTCTTGATAAATAAGGAAATATTACTCCATATGTAAAGACAAAATCAAGTATTTTAGGCAATATTAGCTACCCCTTTTTGCATTGTTTGGTAATTAAATGAAAGAATAAACATTTCCTAATTTCAGGCAAGGAGATGCGATACTACAAAGAAATAAAAACCAGTTATGCACGGTATAAGGAAAAAAAATTGGGAAATATTTTTTCTTGTAGTGCAAGGAAATGCCAACTCCTTTGAGTGTATTTAAACTCAGATTTTGCAACCAGAGATTCACAAATAAAAGTGGGTTTCCAGATAAATTAAGAACAAGAGGCTAGAGAAAGATGGAGCACTTGTGTGTTGCGAATTTCTTCATTTTCATGCTTGGAAGCTGTTCTTTGTTCAAGAAAATTTTTGGAGCAAAACGTTTTTGCTCATGCACTCAAGAACCGAAGAAAAGGTCATTGTTCATGGTTGAATATCATGACAATTTCTTCTAATGGGAGATGCCGTGAAAATCACAGGGAAAATATTGCTTTGATTTGTCACAAGTTCATGCCCTGAATTTAATGTTTATGGCTAATCAAATAATTCAATTTCGTGTAGGTGGCAAGGAAGAATGCAGGCTGATATTGCAAACAGAGTGCTGAAACCACAAATCTAAATGAGACTTCCATTGTCAAAATAAATTACTTTGTTACTTTTAATCTTTTAGACAGTACTCCATATGGATGTTGGAAATTTGTTTTATTTCGCAAAATGAAGTCAAAGAAGGTTTACTTTGTACTTGTCAATTTCGTTGAAGGTCACATTGTTGATAATTCTAGTAACAAAATATCGTCCAAAATCTGCAATTATTTCATATAGAAGTTGAAAATGGCCATTGGAGTTTCCCCAACTGATGAAATGTGATGATGCCCGACAAGCTGTTCTTTTGATGTTTCAAATTGGCTTTGCCCTTTTTCCCCCTGCTACTTATGTTATATTTATGGATTTTGATAATCTACGTACCATATAACTTTTGCATAAGCCTTAGAATTCAGATAAATTTTGATACTCTTCACAGAAAGCATACGCACCATACATGGCGTAAGTGGACCAGCCCACTACTGAAACTAGTGAAAAAAAAAACATATAAAAGAATGTAAAACAAAGTCATGAGCATGAGTATACAATATATACAATACAACCACTACGGATCAAGTTCAAAGTTTGGACCATGGACTATATGGTCTTTAGGGCAGTTGGCCACTTTATTAGCTCAAACGGATGAACTATATTGCAGTTCTTATGGTTGAGGAAATCTACCTTGAGAATTGGAGCATAAACATTAAAAAAAATGGCATATTAAATTGTCAAAACTTCAATGTTGGAACTTGGGGAGGATGAGAATTGTGAACAATAATAGTAGTATATAGAGTATTAAAAATTAGTACAATAACAGAATTATTTGTGTTTACAATCAGCTTTGCCCCATATATACAAATCAATCCTGTTCCTCATTATCCTAGAGCTCCATTAGAAGCCGCCAATAAGAATGATTATGAATCACAATTTCATAATTTGGTTCTCTCAAATTTTCGTTTCTACTGTTGGTGAATGTATATACACATCAATTGACTAGTTTTTTTTTCTCCTTTGTGTATCACATATTGAGTGATAAACAAATATATATATATATATATATATATAGAGAGAGAGAGAGAGAGAGAGAGAGAGAGAGTAGTTA